>JALPQI010008514.1:0-49347 GCA_025490895.1 Thaumatotibia leucotreta | reverse complement strand
GAAGGGCATCCTACGCATGTCATGTCATGGCAGATATCAGTTTAGCACTCAGGAATGATTTGACGTATTGTTTATTTCTTTTACTTTGCATATTCGCTTGCCGAAAATGATATTGCGACATAAACAGAATGCCAGAAAATTAATATATCGTTGTTATATCGTTACTAAACGTTACATTAATAAAGCTGTACATTTGGAGTATTGCATTGTACAGTCACGTCTAATAATATGTATACATTTCGAAACGTATGTCAAAGGCATAAGGATCAAAATCGTATACATATTTTTAGATCCGACCGTATGGTAGTGAGACGTGGACGATGACGCAAAAAGACCGAGAGCGTTTGGAGGCGTTTTAGATGTGGTGTTGGCGGCGGAGGTTGGAACGAATTATCTGGACCGAAAGAAAGACAAACGAAAAGGTTTTGAATATGGTAGGAGAGGGAAGAAGCTTATGAAATACAATAACAAGTAGGAGAGGGTCGATGATTGGCTATTTGATGCGACATGATGATTTCTTTGCTAACATCCTACAGGGTAAAATTGAGGATAGGAGAGGCAGATAAAAGCCGAGACTCACATATTCAAACCAAATAAAAATAGACTGTTGGTGTTGCGCCGTATCAAGAAGACAAAAGATTGGCGGAGGTGAGAGACAAATGGCTATTGTTTTTACTCAACCGATAAGACCGAAGTTATTAAGCGAAAGAAGAAGAAGAATCCTTACTAGTTGAGCCACGGAACTGTCCGCGTGGCAGTCAGTCTTCCGTAAGCAGAAGTAACTCATATCCAATTTTTAGTTTTCATAGTTTTAGCCAATTCAAGTAGTGAAACCCCGTTAATACGATTTTGTAGGGACCGGACAAAAAACGCGTCTTAAGCGGGAATGCGTATTATGCGGGAAGAAGAATACTAATATCGTCGGCTGACAAGCAAAACTCACTATAAAAACTGTCACTACTCTTAGCAACCTCTTATGTCAGTATTAAATCAGAACTGAGATAAGAGCTTTATTTCAAGTAGGTATTTGTTACTTAGTGAGTTTTGCTTGTCAACTGACGATATATACCCATATTAAACAAAAGAAATGAATGAAACAACCCTTGTAGAATCAAAAACTTCATCGGTCGCTTGGTCTGTGCAACAAAGTTATCTACAAATGTGGAACAGTCGCTAGAATTGATTTTGCCGGTATAATATACAATCGGTATGGTAAAATTATAATCTTTCGGCCTACATCTATAAGTAAATAATGCCACACGTTAATGTAATTTGGGTTACAGATAGCGTATTAAACGGGACAATTAATCGTATTAACCGTGAAAAAATGTTGGAAAACTTGACTAAATTTACAGGGACCGGCATAAAATGGCGTTTAATGCGGGAAATCGTATTAAACGTGATCGTATTAAGCGGGTTCTACTGTACTTGGCTTCCGTAGTGTCACAGTAGTGTGCATGAGAAACTAAAAGACCCAGTAACAGTGTGACGGTCGCATTTAAAATATACGGATTATTTATACTCGTAGCGTGCCTTTAACACATTTAATGTTGATAGTGTATCGGGTCGTCGCTCCCTTTGCCCTCTTAACGAAGAGCGGACGAGGTAGCGCTGTGCCATGAAATGTATAATTATGGAAGAACAATAACATCACACTTATGTGATGAACAGAGATTTATACCAAATAATAATTGATATAGCGCGAGTTTGCTATATTTCCGATATTATTGTAAGATTTCAAAGTCAGCATATGTAATTTTTATTCTCCAATATATGAGCACACATTACAATCAAGAGAAGCTACATAGATAAAGTGCACGTCTCAGTTTATCTAGACTAAAAACACAATTTTGTTCTAAATCCATCGTAAATCTATTTCACTGGCAGGCATGTAAACATTGTGGATCTTTCGTTACTAAGGAAAACACACACTGAATCCATTGTTTACGACGCTATTATAGATCTATCAGCTGTTCGGTAATGAGTACGATTTCGAGTGTAAAAAGACCGTACACTTGTCAATGCCATTACTAATACAACATGTGAAAATAGCCGCGGTCCGTGCCTCCCAGTGGTTCAATTGAATAGTAAATGAGTACCGCTCAAAATAAATATTTGCCGTCGATTACCTTCTATCTGCCTTTGTTTATTGCCCGAGAAATTGTTTACATCACGCTCGAACCAAATACCACTTTAAAATGAAGGCAATACAGTCTGTTTAAGCTTGCGTTTGCATTGACATTGAACAGATGTTAGGCATGTAATTAGTGTTTTTTTATGTTCGTAATTAACTATTCTTCCGCGATGATTGTTTTATTAGCTAGATAAAACACACTATTTCACTATACACTATGTGACAACGATGATGAGATGACATTCGCATTCAAAGTAAAATCACAATTTTAATTGCGCATATTCCATAATAAACTAATACCAACGAACGGTTAAACACTTAAGATACCAATAGTTTCTAGAGTAGTAATTTTATAAGCGTCTAAAATGTATGTGCCGCGCGTAGCGTACAGGAATTAGTCCTGTAGTTAGGTACGTAATATTTAGCGTAAGTAGAAAGTAGAGGTTATGTCGGGTTTTAATTTTACAAACGTTTTACGTACCGTGCAGGATACCGCCGCGAGATGTGATCATGTTGGGAACTGAATACTTGTTTGTTATGAATGCACATTGTTATTGGTGTATGCAAAACTAATGGTGTTTTTTGTGCTACCGACAATTTGTATTGAAACATAACTAAAGATGACAGAATTGTTTGTAAAGGCAGGATCACTTTTCGAAATAGGTATGTTAATTTATGCATACGTTTTTAAGTAGGTACGTGTTTTGAGCACTGCAATATTTCCATATTAATATAGAATTCTCACTCGCGTTGGCTCATGTTAATGAAACTACGTAATATGTTTATCAAATGTTCTGACCATAGTAGGCTAGTTGACATAGTGAGAACTTAGAAAAATACTCATATGGACAAACCATATTCAATATGTAAACCTAAAATATCAATAACGTTGATAAGATAATTGTTCCTTTCAGTAATGCACATTTATTAGTTGGTTCTGTGCTGTGACGTTGTAGTAAGCTGTTTATTTCGTAATGAGATAAGTATGGATAATGAATGTTTCTAGTGACCGATAACATGCCCCGACTTCTATCGGTGGCCGGCAAGTATAACAGTAATCACTAATCATATGTAATAGTCTAATACAAATCTAGAAAACATATTGCGAAAGTACAAATCAAATTATTTATTAACTAAATATTTTGATTTGTACTTTTTTAATTTTTCTCCAGTAGTCACACTACTTAATACTATATAAATTATAAATATTAGATGTCATATACCAAAGAAAAACGACCAAGATCACCTATGTCCGAGGTGGGGATCGAACCCACGTACTCAGCTTTCGCGGCTGATGCCTGTACCCCTCGGCCACTCGGTCTTAGCAACCACCGGTCAAATTTCTCGGGTATATGCAATCCCTTACAAGGCTAGGCGCCTTTGACCATTCTCGGACATAGGTGATCTTGGTCGTTTTTCTTTGGTATATGACATCTAATATTTATAACAAATCTAGAAGTTGTTCCGATTCTTGTGTTACGTAAATTATAAATATATTTTACACCTGATTTCCCACCTGACTCCTTTTAAATCCGGAAATTGTTAGTGCGAACCTAAAATTAAAACATCACAAAATTTCACAAAACTTACGCCACAAGTACCTAGTGACACCACTGAGTAAATTTCCAAGATTCATTGTGTCATTTTATAATGTTGATATACATTAGACTTCGACTATACTTAGTCGTATTGGACATTTACCGTAAATACTATCTTATACGAGTACAATGAAGGGCGCAAAAATATGTGTCACGCTCTTATGTCTTCGTTTTAGGTTGTGTCAGATATTTTTTGCGGCCATCGTGAGCCGGTGACTGTACCTATCTCAAGGAATATTCGTACTAGACTAGCTGACAACATGATCTTGTGAATTACGTTGGCAATAACTCACACACTCGCCCGATTCGCGCGGCTCCTATTTCAGTCTCGTTGACATGAACCCAGAAATAATTACTTGTTCGCTATATATTATACTACGATGTAAAGTATTGATGTTGTGTTTTATACTGGTTCAGCACGAGCTGCGGAGTGCAGACTTGCAGAGATGCCGCGTTATCGGAAACCTGCAATACCTAGGACTAAGATCTGAAATCAATTCAGAGATCAGAATTGTAAAGAAACAAATGACATTGTTAACACGTTCGACGCCTGTAACACACATATGTGACCGAAAAAACTGTACTCCTATGCCAGTGGCACACATACGTGATCAAAGTAATCTTATTCTTATGCCACTAGCATTAATCAAGTTCTCACTCCTATGCCAGTGGCATCGAAATACGAACGTTTTTGACACATTGCTGTGTCACCTGCATAGGAGTACAATCTTTTCGGTCACACATGCGTGTCACTGGCATAGGATTTCTATCAGATAATTTCGGTCGGCATAGTATAAGCACTTAGTGAAACAGTACCGGAGGCGAACGTGTTAAAGTGACATTCCAGAGGTATAAAACTGTTTCTAAAAACCTTAAAGAAAATTTCTAATTATAATCAACACAATGAATGATATGTGCCAACATTAGTGTGGATGAAACTTTAGTCAGATATCGAAATCTAACAAAATTACGTATAAATACAATATTACAGGTAAAATAGTTATTAGTATCACTACGAACCAAATGTGTTAATACTTCTCTTCATTGCCAGTGGTATAACTTAAAACACCCCACATTTTATTAAAACAAAGAAATATATTATATGATATTGATGAAGTATTTTATATTAAAATCAATCAAATACTTTTAAACTACTCGTACGATATTTATGGTTAGTAAATAAGTTTCTGTTTATTGATATTTGTATGAATTTAGTGTACCCACCTCTAGCGAATATTTTTTTTTGGTATTACATTTGTATACATTTTGATCTCCAATTCGATTTCACATTTTAGTTAGGTACTTATTCTGAGACGTTGATCTAAATAAACTGCATAACAAAGCGCGCTGTTTAGTTAGCTAAGTAAATATTGAATATTGCTACCAAATGAATGGTCGGCATAGTTTATTATGTAATTTAAATATAAACTTTGCTAACCATTCTTTGCAACGCACGCTGTTGTATAAGTAGAGAACTAGGCATAACATTTTGCTCTTTATATTGTACAACTAATGAATAAACAGACAAAGTAATGATCAGTCGAATTGTTCGACGTATCGACACGAGACAATCAAGAAAATATTTCTACTTTTGTGTTACACGAGTGCAAAATAAGAATAACAAAAACTAAAATTAGTAATGCTTGCTACTGCTATAACAATACCTTCTTAAATATGTAATAGATAATTAGGCATTTTACTGATGTTCATTTTTTCAAATACATTGTAGGTTTTTGTACCTTAGCTTATACAGTTGGAAGCGAATATATTTTTATCTAAAAGATGAGGAAAACGTTTCAGTTTCAATCCGTATAAATTTTGACCAAGTAAGTATGCTGACCAGTCCAATCCAATCATATTCAAACACTCTAATAGCGGTTTATGATAATGTTGATAATCTTGTATCGGCTTTATTTGGTGGTCATAGTATGTTTGGTACAGTATGTAGTATTAGATTTATCAGTTTAGTGTGGTGAAAGTATAGATTGTCTGATCTCGATTGATCTGTTCAGTATCGTCATATCGGTATCCCAATATTACACGATTCTAAGTTACATTTTCGGGGCAATCCGAATTTATTGAAAGAGTAGAGTATTGAAAGAGCAACCCCCTTATTCAAAACGTTTGTTAACTTAGCAAGCCGCTAATAATTGTTTGTCCTTTTCGGTCTTACAGGCTACTATACAGGCTCATTTGATCGCATAAAATTTGTACTTAAATAGGTACAAGTTAATGTGAACGGCATTCGCTGATTCACCTTTTACCCTTCTCTTGAGCTTGAGTCACAGACGAATAAAAACTTCGGTCGCTGAAGAAAAGAACTTCATAATTACCAATTCATGACTGCCTTCGGATTACCATTGTTCGCTTGCTAATTTCGCGACTGCAGTTCATCGTTCCAAATGAATCATATTGGAATAATGTGGTTTATTGTTCGTCTTTCTCGAGATTGCTTTCTTTTCGACTAATGGTCTATTATGTTTGTCAATAATGTATTGATAAATCTACTCTAATACACTGTATGCCAATAATGTATAAGTAGATAAACTACAACATAGAATAAAAAGTATATGTTTAGTAAATAATCTTAGACTTTAAAGATTGTACTAAGCTAAAACATTGTAACGTATTTACTTTCTTATATACAGCGTGTGTATTTGATACGGGCGAATATTTTAGTGGCGATTACTATCGGACCTATGGAACCTATTTACATAAATTTATTTTAGAAATTAAGGTATTTTTTTTTTCATACAAAATAATTGAGCCCGCAATGTATTGCATCCACTGGTAGCCACATTACTTAAAGTAGACATAAGTATCTAAACGTCATACGAGTCTCATGTCAGTTGGCCGGCATACATTGCTGCTGGGTTGCACTTTAGAAAAATCATTACACCTAATCAACAACAAAATTTAACGAAATGGTTATCTTATACGACTCGTAGGATCAGATATTATAGCTGGATTAATTATTCGCCCGTATCAAATACCCACGTTGTATAAACAGTTCAAATTTTGATTTTTTTTATGTATGTGTGGAATCGAAGTAAAAAATACCCATGCAATTCAATTTCGAGTATATTTCTGTACCAGACCAAATCAAAATTAAATTCTGATAAAACAACCTTTTGTCAAGTAAATTGATATTTCCCACGTCCGTTTGGTAGCTCGTCTAGCCTTCTCTTCGATCCATCGTACATACCCATCCAAGTTCACTCATAATTATAACTCACACTCCATCATTCAGTCATCGGTCAATGTGCTCATACCTACGTTCCGTTCCTACATGTATGTGAAATCCTATACTTTCTATTCAAATATGAACTATATATTTAAGCTTTCCCAGTGCCGTGATAAATTCCACGGAGAGATGGCTTAACTTGGTAAATAGCTGCGCTGAACCGAACGTGTTGAATGAAGCATGACAACGAAACTATTATCGGTCATTACGGGTTGTCTAGACTCCCCCCGACAACAGCGCTCCATGGATCCCGCTGTCGGATATGAAGGCCGTGACCTAGTCCTCAGATAACGACCCCGGTGGCCTCAGATTCCAGACGCGAATATAAAAGTATGGTTACGTGATAGCATTAGCAAAATGTGGTGGTATGAATACTTCGTCTTAAATTCGAAACCTTGACTAACCAACTATAGAGGTAATTACTCACGACACGATACCATCACATGAATCTTTACTTCGCTGTATAATATAAATAAAACAAATTCCTCCCCTGCTGTCTGTCCCTATGCAGCTTTAAAACTTATGCAAGTGATTTTGATGTGTTTTTAGCGATCCGTATCTCAAAAGGAAAAAAAACGGAACCCTTATAGAATCACTGACGTGTCTGTCTGTGTTTTTAATAGACAGAATGACTCAAGAGGAAGATTTTAGTATGTATCAGACATCAGTTTTCTACCCGTGCAAAGCCGAAACGGGTCGCTAGTATATTATATAGTCAATTTGCCACAATGAGAATGGCGAGACATACTCTGCTACTGTTTACTTTCTCTCTCAGGTTAAGGTTGTTCTAAGGTTCTAAGGGATAGTTTGCAACTGAATCTGCAGGTAAGCAAAAACTTTGCTGTCCCAAGTCATTTAGTTTCAAAGAAGCTGGCTCCATCAGTGCTATGACTACGTTTTTCTGTTTATCTGGCGTTTAATGTTGTCATGCGTCACAGTTGGCAAATCAGACGCCCGTTCCGGGCTTGGACCAGTGCCCGTGGCTTCCGATCCGGTAGTCAGACGATATGATCGCGTAATAAGTGACTCATAATTCAACTACCGAATACCTAGGTATATGGAAAACATAGTCATAGCTGAATGACGCACCCTCCCTTTAAGACGGCAACGGCAGTGATGCAAGTGTGAATGAATATAAATTCTTGGTAATGTAGCTATTAATCTTTGAACCTGATTGGACTTCAACATGTATCACTTTAAAATGTAACTTTCTTTCTTTAAATAAATATGCAGTAGTACTACTGACTCTTCTACTGTTATAATTTTGTCTAATAGTAACCCTTGAGCAGGCATAGGTGTATATTTACCACATGCGGCACTTGAAACATGTATTCGTTTTTCAACGAGTAAGATTTGCTTGTTATTTTTGATCTTCAGCCTGCGTAAGGGTTAAACCTAAATGCAAAATATAAAACCCGCCTCTGGGTGCTAATTTTTAGTAACATAACAAATGCAATTAAATGCAGTCTACATATAACGTGCAATAATAATATAGGTAACATATGGGGTGAATATGTAGGTAACGCAGTAACCGCAAAAATTGGACTCTTCATACTTACGAAATATAAATGTTAACTAGGAGCGAATATGTATAGGAGAGTTTACAGTTTATAGCATGAAAACTCTTACAAGTTATTATCAATATGACATGTAATGGTGTGAACACAGTTGTATCCACCAGCTCTGAACGTATTGATGCCTTTGTGTAGCTATTAAAGCAATGATCGACCTTCAATAAGCGTTGACCCGGCGTTGCTCCAACTAATTAAGCAATTAATGCTCGATGTTCAACTGCTAGGAGAGTCGAGGACAACTAATTGAATTGAATGAGGGCTTCGTTATTGTGTAATTGTCCAGTGGGAACAACCGTGTTGGGTATTCGTAAGGGGTATGGTGTAGGTTACCTACCCGCCTAAGTACATCAGATGCTTATTCCTCGAAAGATATAGGCGAAATTTTAACGTAATCACCTGTTGCTTGCTCTATATACATGTAGCTAGTAAGAAAAAGTGTTTGACTTTACTTATGTATTATCTTGTCAACGAGTAAATATGTATATACAATTGTCAGCAGGACAACTGTGTACAACTAGGTTGATCCCGGTATCTCCAACTACGTAGGCAGGGTCGCTATCAACTTGGCTACGGATATCGTTAAATACACTGTATTGATGTGGTAGTCACATCACATTAGGTTATAATAATAAACCTGAAATTAATTACAGTTTTAACGTAATCTAAAACCACAAGATAATATTAACGGTATGCGACGGAATGATTGCGCCTAAATGGGTTAATGGTTATATGAGGATAATGAAACCTTAATTACAAAACATTTAGAATAACAGAGATAATATCCTGTTAGAGGTGAATATATCCAAAAACTTATTGGTGAATATTATAAAATAAATGTACCTATAGTAAATATTGTAATTATGTAAGTAGGTCGTTGAGTGCTAACTGATTCTAATTCTCCTTTGGCCAAAAACAAGCCACTATCTGCTACAGGGGGCTACCACGATCTGCCAATGCGATTCAATTTAGGATCTAAACTGAATCGCGATGACTGTGTGTCCATAGAATAACTGTCAAAAATTGACAAAATGAACCTAAACTGAATCCCATGAGGTCATGGTAGCCCCCCCCCCTGGTCTTGTCTTTTAAATTATAGATCGTGGATTTATTTATGAAACTACACACCCAGAATCTGGTAAGAGAAATTTCATTTCGAGTTTTTACCGAGACTAAACTTTGAGAGACAGAAATTAAAACAAATTTATAGTTCACAATTCGGATGAGTGTTTGGGTGGTAAACCGATCCTAAATACAGACTTGGGCAAAAAGTAATCCGATTACATTTGTATAGTGTAGGTACTTTGTAATCTAAAATTGCACCTACATATACAAATATAATTGACAGTAATAAAATAACACTATGAAAACGGATAAACTCGCGTATATTAATTAACTTTAACTTCATTCCGACGTTTCCAACACTTTACAGGGTTCGTGGTCTGCGCGCGACCTCGTACTCGGCGACACTAAAAGATAACTTTTTGTCCAACACTGCCTAAATATAATCGACGCCTGTGAAATTACCCCAATCTGACATATTATACCTAAATCGGTATTTTCCGATTGTATTTTGTTTATTGTGGTCTGGGATTTTTACCGTTAACTCAGGAGCTATTTATTAGAAGCCATATAAATATATCCAGTAATGTACGGTCCCCGACAAGTACCCACTGACCTAGTGTCCAACTTGTCCCAGTTGCGATAGTACCTAATTGGAACCTCCAGTAACTTGGTTAGGTAAGTTATTACTCCAAGAATGTTATTCTGTAGTTGGGAGTAGGGACCACTATTACAGCTGATCGTAATAATAAATAGCGATCAATTTGTATGAGAATAAAGTTTTAATGTCCTGGATAGGTTATGAGAAAGTACTTCTTCCTATTTTTAATTCGGCAGTTGCAGCTTTTGTGCATTAGAGTTACTATTTACACGGCACTCACGGCAGTGTATTTTTAACAACTCCTTAGTCTTGGATAGACTTATCTTAGGTAGACGCTGGTGCGTTGTATTAGTATAGCAGTCCAGTCAGTCGTTAGTGAGATAGATGGCGAGTTGTACAAAAAGAGCTGAATCAAAACATTATCGTTTAAAGTTAAGAGCCTAGCCACTTTTGCAGACTGTATCAGTAAACTAGAGTGTCGTGTCCCTGTGGCCTCGGGCGCCGGGTACGGTTTCACGCGGTCACGCTGGCGCGGTCGCAAGTCACAATTTACATCATCACTTCATCAGCTACATGTCTTTGTGACATCGACATAAGGTTTACATTTACTTGCCACCAACAATTCCTATACCCAACCCTACCCGCCAACCGGCGCCGTCTGGATCGTATTAACCGTTTAATTCTAAAGCTTATTGCAAAGGAATATGGTACAACAGAGATCATTTAATTGTCTTTATTTGATCACGCTCTGACGCGCACGAGCTAATTGCTGAATTGTTGTTTTATATTTTGATTTTTATTAGGGCTGCTCGACTGAAGTCTGGCCGGAATGAAGGGATTGTGAAGTGGAGACAAATCTATATTAGATGAGGTTCATACCCTTCTGTTTCGTGATGGTACCTTTATCGTGTAGCAGACGTTTCTTTCTTAATTAATATTCATTATTGAATTCGTAGAATTATTTCTTTCTCGTTGTATGGATAGTACCACGAGAGTTGAGGTCCCCCACACATCAACATGTCATGTAAATGTAAACACATTGGGAATTAGATATTAGTGTTATGTCTTCGTACTGACAGCAAACTCAATTGCAACTGTTAGATTGACCAAAAAGTTTGTTCAAGGAATTTGCTTCAATATTTTGACGCAAGTCATTGATTCATTCACTTATTTTTTTGCAATTAGTACTTCATTTGGATGTGTGTGTAATCATTCACTCTTGTCACTCAATCGATAACTCTTGTGAAATTACCTATACATACCTATGATAAAATAATCTAACTTTATATCGTAATCTCTAAGCAGTTTCTTTACTCGGCTTCCTTCCTCTTGTAGCATTATTTATGAACGACGGGTACGCCTGCACCTAAAGTATTTAAGTAGAAGGAATCGTACCTTCTGGCTCTTACCATAGAATTGGTAAACAATGCTCATTGTTATCTTTTTTATCGAGCCAAGATGTCGGTCCTCGAGATAAAAATTGCTTTTCTTTTTATGTCGTTAAAGATTGCAAAGATTCGCGTGATGCCTATTGAGACTATCTTGTGTTTTTATTTGACTGACAGAGAGTTATATGAAGATTGACTACAGTTGCCATCAGATGTGTTAAGGTGCGTTCAAACTAAAAGAGCATTCGCTGTTCTAACCTCCCACTCTACGAAATTCGATCGGTACACAAAACGTGATTGGTTGATTTCGTAGAACGGGCGCTAGAACAGCGAATGCTCTTTTGGTTTAAATGCACCTTTAGAATAACGCCATGAGTCATGGTGTTACAGTAGAGTGCGTGTTCAGATATTTTTGAGCACCGCAACCGTACAATAATATATACATATATTATACGTCTTGATTCTATGTATAGCTTTTACGACATCTTTAGATGCATGCAGACAAAATGAAGACTGCAAAAATTTACTGCAGTACCTAAGCACTATTTTCGAAATAAATTATTACCGTAATTTGCGTTAGTTGCTCCTCTCTTCTATTTTTGACATAGTACTTGGGTACCAGAATTAAATAAATAAATAAATATCTTGGGACATCTTACACAAATCGACCTAGTCCCACGGTAAGCTCAATTAAGGCTTGTGATGTGGGTACCAGGCGACGATATATATAATAGATAGATACATATAAGGACTGTATCGTTATTTATAAATACAACTTTACTTGGCCGTATTTTTTTTATATTACATTTTTACATAAAAAACATACATGTGTCTAATTACTGCTTTAATAAGGTACACATTTCATCCTAGAAACTCGACGTGAAACATCTGGATTAGACACAACTAACCCAATCCTCCCGAGTAATAAAAAATATTTCGGACAAATACTGCAAAAAAATTTACGGTTTGCGAAAAAGACGACATCACACACAAAAAAATTCGTACTATGAAAGACACGCTTTCACGTGCTTCGTAAGTTCAAACATTTAGGTATTTTCATAGCACTTAAATGTCACAAAAAAAATGTCCTGAATTTGTGAAAGGATACTTTAAAGAGAATATGGTATGTAGCTTACGTGTATTCTGACTTTTACATCCAATATAACAATCATGGAGCATTTCTATCCACCAGTTCCAACGATGGATCAAGCCCATGGTGTTTCATTAAGGCTTTTATGTGTGGCTGATTCTTATAGCTGTTTTACTGTTCTCATACGCATAAGAAAGTGAAGGTCATCTAAATCGTTGTGTAAAAATCCCATTTTAAGTAAAACATTAAATCCACCACTTTTAATTTGTGTATGCTTGATTGGAGATTCATGAAGACACCGTTTAGATAATATACTCGGGCAGCATCTTGCCTTATTGTTTCTAAAAATAGTACCATGCAGTCGCTGAAATAGTCTTACATTCAGCTGAATAGGTTTGTCCGAAATACGTTTTATAGGCAATATTGAAAGCATCATAAAGACCCTAAAAGAAATAATTTGGAAAGTAGCCATATATCACATAACACTCAAAAATATCTACACGCCATACACTCAGAACATAGAAACGCAAAATAATACATATTTCAAGAGTTAGACCAGGTTGAACTTGTATTTATAAATAACAATACGGTCTTTAGATACTTAAATACATAGACAGCCATGACCAAGGAACAAACATTTGTGATAAATAAATACACAAAGAATGCCCTCGCCGGGATTCGAACCCGGAACCTCCAGCTTCGTAGCTGCAATTGGGCAAAAATATCTGATTATTTGATTACTACTGTCAACTCTGCCCAACTCTGGGAGGTATTAAATAGTACATTGTGTATTAAGGGCGGTAAATAAGAAATTGTGAACGAGTGTGGAAGTTCGGCTTGGGCTTTACTTCACACGAGTTCATAATTCTTGTACCGCCCGTGGCAAACACAACGTTTTTCATCACACCTGTGAGACAAAAAAAGTAAATAAAACAATATATTTTCACATAACTGCTCTAAAATGGTCTAAATCATTTCTCAAAAGTCATCACTTTTTATCATTCTATAACGCATTGGCGACTTACCGAACAGGTGTGATGAAAAATATCTTAAATGCTAGGGTGTAAGTTGGCAATGGGATGTAAAAAATGCTGTAATTCATAGTAGATTTTCTAGTGAAGAGCTCTGATTGCGTGTGTGCATACTTAATTGGCGTATTGATTTAGTATGTAAGTTTACCTCCTAGAATGAAGACTTGTGGTTTACCGAAACTATTTGTGTTCATAATTTCTTTATATTGTGTGTGATTTCTTAATACAAGGATTTTTAGGGAGCCTCCAGTGTGCAAGTTAACAGACGAAATTGCATAAGAATAAATTTAATATTAATACCTAATGCATTTGCTTAAGCAGATGCATCTATCTATAGTTTCGGGTGTGCTTGCCTTTGTAGACTATAAGATTCGTTAACACAAGCATTGCAAACTCGATGATAGAAGTCATGGTCAATCACAATAAAATGTTGGTAGAAAAAGTTAATCTCTTTTGTAATTTATTTTGTTGCTAACTACATTACCCTTTCGACGAGTCATCAAAATGCAATTAAGTTATGTCCTTGATTTGCTACAAGGAAATAAAAATAATACTTTTGGTTTAAATACAATGTTATCAACTTCTTAGTCGTTTCCATTATAAAGATACACAATGGTACATATTTTCGTAGTAAAAGGATAAAAGTGCCATAAAACTATGAGCGTAAAGAATTTTGTTTCCAATAATGGTTAAGTACTAAGTAGGTAGGTAATTATTTAAGTACCTAAATGAAAAATAGCACTCAAATTTAGTACCTGCAGTAATAAAGAATGCAATACAAACTTTGGACTAAATTACAACACATATAGCTAATAAAAAAAACGGAACTACCTACTTCTTCCTTTTCCAATCAAATCAGTTCTTTTGAAAACGTTAACTAAGGAAATATATAACAAAGACTAACCTCATTGAAGGATGACGTATTCAAAAGTAAATCAGGTTATTCTAATTGTATTGTTCGTGTTTATCTTTATCACAAATACTTAATGACATTTAGGCGTACAACCAAAACTGACTATAAAGACTGTCACTGCTCTTAGCAGCGTCGTATACCAGTATTGAATTAGACGAGCTTTAGTTCAAGTAGGTATAGATTACTTAGTGAGTTTTGGTTGACAACCGACGATATTAAAACTGCTGACCCGCGCACGAAGGGAGCGGTCCCGTACCATTATCTGTTTTTAAAGTGGATATATTAGACCGAAATAAGAGCTGTTGATGATGGGCAGCAGCGTCATCCTAGTGGACACATTACTGCGATCGCCAATCCGCTTGCCCAGCGTGGCGATTATGGGTATTTACCTCCTAATGCGTCTATACGCATAGTTAATAGGAGAGGCCTACGTCCAGCAGTGGACTAACATAGGCTGATGATGAAGAGCTGTGAATATTTCAATAATCTACCTGTTTGCCGTTATTACTATAGAACAGAAAAATCACGTTTGTTGTGTGGGAGCTCTGCATCATCTGAAAATGTCCTTTGTCTAACGAATTGTCGAATGCAAAAATAATGTAGGTACTTCTACTTAAATAGTGAAGGGTTTTAATGAAAAAAAAAAACTCAGTCACTCCTTTGTACAGTCGACGTCAAAGATATAATTACGGTTTAAGTGCCAAAAATATATTTACATGAATTTATTGCCTTGACATTAAGGTCGTGTAAATATATTTATGGCACCTATTCCGTAATGATATATTTGTCGTCGACTGTATTACCATGTTACCCACACAGTTTGTATGACTACTTTGACTACCATTCGTAAAATAATGAAAATGCTAGTGAGTACATACATATCTGTTTTTTGATAACGTCATAAAGTATAATAAGTTTTATGGGAGGTATTGGGAAGTTTCTGTATACTGCTCCCAGAGTTCGTCGCGAACGATACTCGGCATTTGGTTCGTGAGCTCAAAGTTATTAGTTATTTTTGCCTTTATAACGCGCCCCGGTATTATTCGATTCTTTGAAGTTATGAATTGAATTTGTAAAGTAGGGCAAGCCTACGTCGTTTTTTTCTCGTAGGTTACGAGCGCATTGTCTCGAGCCAACCAGAGTGAGTGTGGTCCCTGTTACGCATAGTAGTTATTGTTCTCGAGTTCAATTTTATATGGTTTCCCTCCCTAGTCCGGTGACTGGGTTTGTTTTCGTTGCAAGGGTTGACGAACGCTTGATAATGCTATTGCTGGTCATCATTCTTCATTTTATCGCGTCGCTTTGATTGACAGAAAGCTTCCACTATATTAAGGACAAGAATAGGTTTATATACAAACGTGCCCATTTGCATCTAGAATGATTAGTCATTATCGTTCAATGACACAGGTAACTATTTGTAATCCTTTCTGTAATAAGGGGAATCCCTGATACTAGTACAATACAAAATACATTAATCTATTTGTGATCTACATTGTATATATTCTCACCCCCTTATTCATAAACGTCTTCTAACTTAGCAAGCTGCTAACTATTGTTTGTCCCTTTTAGTCTTATCAATATGTCTTTAAGAAAGAAAGACGCAAACAATACTTATCGGCTTGTTAATTTAGGAGACGTTTATGAATAAGGGGATTAATCATTCTTGTTTCCTCAATAACTAATAAGCTACATATAGATTTGTAGACTTTGGTGTAAGACCTAAGTGGCGATCTTCGTGTACTGGGGTTACAATCAAACGTTTGCATTTATTTGATATGAACGCTATGCCGTACGCCAAGCAGCACACCGTATTAAGGAAAAAAGTATTAGCATTGATTGATCGATTATAAAACTCAGATTTTAAAAACTGACTCTTCTTACATGTAATTGTAAGTATATAAAACCTTTGTTTGTTCGATACATCCCTAAGGCCACGGTCGTACTGCACACGCCGCACGCAACCGACAACGTCCCGTCGGACGCAGCGTCTGAATTATGTATGGCGGGGGGACGCCGCACGCAGCGGGCGAAAACGACCACTCCCGAGCATTCTCGAACACACCATTCATCCGCTGCGTGCGACGGGACGTTGTCGGCTGCGTGCGACGTGTGCAGTACGACCGTGGCCTAACAGTATAAATTGTACACAGGTATTCAGCGATATGGTGGTCCGCGACGGCGAAATGGTGTGCGTGGAGTTAGTAGCACGAGGGCGCGGCGCAGGCGCACTGGCTGTCCTCTTCCTTGGTTCTATCCGCTACGACGCGTTATCCAGGGTCTACGACTCTCGGGTAAGTGCTACACATTGAAATTTGTGATCGCAGGTGGTGTCTGGACTAGTGGAGATAGAGGTGCATAGCACGACGTGAGGATCTATTTTGTGTCTAGTCTAGTCTTGTTGGTGGTTCTATGCGCTACGGCTAGCTCTTCAGGGTCTACGACTCCCGACTCCCGACTCCCGACTGTGTGCTACACATTGACTTGAGTGGAACTAATGGAGCAATACGCGGCTCGGGTGTAGGACTACTAAAGGCCAGCTTTGTTGATTGTATCCTCTACGACGCACTATCCAGGGTCTACTACTACCAGTTCAAAGTTACACATTGTCAGACGGCGGCAGAATGGTATGAGTGCAGTTTGTGATGTGAGTACGCAGCACAGTGGCACTGGCAGTCTTCTTCTAAACTCATTACGACACGCACTCAGGTGTCTATGACTCCCGGGTGAGTGCTACAAACTGACATCTATGTCAGTTGCTGACGTCTACGAGTATACAGAGTTCAGCAAAATGAGGTGTAGCTTTTAGCGCGAGGGCTCACTTACATTACGGCCTTATCCTTGAAACTGACTGCTCTATCCTTGGAACAATCCGCTACGATGCGCTCTCCAGGTCTACGACTTATGGGCTTCGCTTTGGTGAGTGCTACAATTTAAGTCAGATGGTGAGTTAACCTTTATGTCATAAGTAGCGAACGCATAGACGGAACGCCTCATGATACGAGTAAGCAATTACTGTACGTCGCTCTCGACAGCGAGTAAAGGTGCGGTTAAACTAAAAGAGCATTCGCTGTTCTAACCTCCCACTCTACGAAATTCGATCGGTACACAAAACGTGATTAGTTGATTTCGTAGAACGGGCGCTAGAACACCGAATGCTCTTTTGGTTTAAACGCACCTTAACTGGGTAATCACTTCTTAAGTTTTAATGGCATGAATCAATTGTAGAACAGTCAAAATGGCACTAGAATTTGTTAAGTTGACAGATTCGTCATATACTAAGTCAATAATATTATGGATGGGCACTTGTCTTGTAATCTAATCAAGAATAGCATATACATATATCAATGGGAAAGTCCATTTCAATTTATTTACTACGTTTCAATGTCCTCACATAGTGTTAATCTATATATTCTTAATATCCGCATTTTTATCGCCACGTAAGCCTGCATAATTAATGATTATTTAGGTTTGGCCGATAGGTAATTATGATATTGTACCTATATCATGTACGGTAAAAACTTTTAGTGCGAGAAGTGGTTCATTTTTTGCCAGGTTGAAACTTTCATCTGTACTGAAAAACGTCGTACGGTACACTTGCGAAAAGGAAATTTCGTTTATTCGTACTTGTATTGCGATGTAATATTTAATTTTACGTAAGATAAATAAATACAGATTGATGTATCAAACTATACAATGAACATCAATCTGTATTTACTTGTGTACGTACTTAAAAATTTATGTTGTCACATCTTTTGGTTTCATAAATTACTTCCATTTTGCTGTAAGAAATCGATGTACTTAACGTAAATTTCTTGTTTGTCCAAAACTAACACGAAAGTTAAAAACCTTGCTGATGTCATCAAAAGCACTTTATTATTGTAACTCAAAACTATATTGAATGGTTTACTGACGTTTCCGGTGGGATTTCGACCAATTGAATAATGAGAGTGACATCTCGTAATTTTTATTTTATGTGATATTGTAGATGAAGTGCACGCGAAAGTAGTCGTCTGAATTACCAAGTGCCTAGCATGTTCTAAATATTGGTACTTGGTACCTAAATATTCGTTTGAGACCACATTATTTGGTTTTTGGTACATATATGGCTTTTTTATTTGAGTCGACTGATGACTCTCTGTAAGAAGATTTGCTAACGATTTTTTAGGAACTCTATGCTTTTGTTTTCGCAGACGTCATATACCTAGTAGATTTCTTTACGTTTCTGTATGTTCCTGTTCCTACTAAAATTTGATTTCTTAGATAATGTAATTGCAGATAAATTCAGACTGCATGTACAAGTAATGCTCATTAGTAAAAAACTTTGAGAACGACAATCGAGAGGCATATAAAACTACCCACACAACATGATTAATTATGATGATAGTATGTTATTTAAAACTCGGAACAAGTCGTAGGTAACCGCCTTATTTGACCTTCCGTAGGTAGCTAATATAATATTTAGTACGGAGACAATGCGGCCGCAAAAAATAGACTACACGACTAAAGCCGCGTTTATATTTGTCTGTTGTGTTGTGTTGTGACGCATCAGAACGGTATCGGTTTCAAGTATTTAATATCGTGGCATTCACATTTATCTGATGCACTGTGTTGTGACGGCGTGTGTTGTGTCGCGTCATAAGCGATCCCGGTCCGCGTCAGACCGGGTGAGGTACGGGGGGCGGGGGAAGCGACACGGCACAGCAGTGTGAACGCGCCAGTGTCGTGTCGTGACGTGTCAGAGCTGCAAACTGTGCCTTCGACGCTCTAAAATACTGATGAAATTTTTCAGGATCACTCTCGAGCTCTTTAGCGAGACAATGAAACTCGCCTTTAGTTTCTATCTTTTTATTTACTGCATGAATCCAGTACCTCCTTCTCTTTCTTTCTTTTGTAAGAGCGTAGCCAGCGCCAATAAATGCAATTCATCTTCAAAATTGGAATCTGAATCGGATGATTCTTAAAAGAACATTGCGAACGTGTGAGCTATCCGAGTGCTGAGAACGAACTGATATAAAATTGCGTCAGAATGCGTCACAGCACGTCATATAAATGTGAAAGGTAGCCATCACGACAGAGAGCATCATAACACAACACGACAGACAAATGTGAACTTAGCTTAAGGTAACCAAATAGGTACAGTAAGCGTCATATACTTTGTAGCTGTCAAATTACCTAAAAAGTTCGGTACACCATACATTGTACAAAGTATTGTATCATTGCTACAAAGTATTTGACGCTGACTATACAAAAATTTAAAATAACGTTGAATACCGTTGAATTTCCGATGAAAAACATCTAGCATCAAACGAACTAAATGGTAATTACCAATATAACGGTTATTATCTCTAAAAGAGAATCAGTAAAAAGTACATCATTAACTGGTCAAAATTGTTTGACCTTTTGTTGAAATATGTAGGTATCTGGTAAATTCCACACATTTGATTCTTGGTATCGGTAACCGAACCGTGACCTACGTAGGTAGTGTACAGCTTAAAATATTTTATATAATATCCTGTACTGTAACATCATTATTTTTATCAACTATGACATTCATACTCCATAGTGATTTTCAGTTTTGCGCAAGGTAGACTTTTTTCAATAACATAAATGTACATCGCTTGATCTATTCAACTAACTCAATCAACAGGATTATGTAAATGTATGTACATAATTATACCTACAGATTTGTTTTCCTATAGTGACAGAATTATATACTGTTTTATATTTGTGAGTCCCTATAATTAGCTCTGTACTGCTATTTTAGAGTCATAGTGTATCATAGTATATCGTTTCATAAATAAATAAATAATTACTATTTAGGCGTACAATATATGAATAGGAGTTTAGACAGTCTCAGTTGGAAAGTATTTAACCTACTTGAATCATTAATTTATTAATATGAAATTATTATTATATACCTATAGAACAATTTTATTTATTGATTTAATTAAATAATTTAATAATATGTTATTTTTAGTCTTTTTGTTTTTAAGTTAGTTTTAATTTTAATTGTTAGTAGGTATTTTATAAACATTTATTTATGACCCAAGATACTTATCTTTCGCTTAAGACTACTCTATCAAAATATGTGAATTCTGTATCTTTTTATAATATTATTTGAAATGAATTGAAACCTATTCTTAAACTTATTGAACTATTTTAGACATATATAATATTTATAGTACATACAATAATTTCACAATATTATGTAGTAACTACGTAATGTCATACAAATATCAATAAATATACTTATCAAGGACATCGGCTGTTTTCAACGTGTTTAGGTAATACTGCTGCAACATGAATTGTGGGAGTCTTTGACTCACGAGCACGAATGTGGAAGCGAAGTCGGCATATCAAAGTTAGTCTAGCCATCCAGTATGCGTACCATGAGTTGTCAAATATCGATGTCGGTTACGTTAGGTTTTACTCGAGTCGTAAAGTAGTCCACCGCGCTCGGTCCAACAAATCAGTGCGAGCGCAATAAAATGCCTTACATTTTGAGTAAAACCTAATGTCCGCTACTTGCAAAGTCATGGTACAGTCGTTATCAGCTATATCGAAGGTCAGGATGCTCATAAATATGTGAGCAGGCCTCAATTGTAATGGATATAGAGTGCGTGTTCAAATAGTTTTAAGCACCGTAGCCGCTTAGATACTGTACGGCTACAGCTCTGTTGCAGTTATGGAGTTTAAAACGAGATCTGCGTCTGTATCGCAGGATGTTTATGCGCTAAAAGCGGGAGCGCGGCTTATCGCCTTTCCTGCTTGGAATGGAAACTACATCGTTCTACCACGCTGCACGTTGCGGCTTCGGATGATATGAAGCAAAATAAGTGTTAAAGGGTAAGGGTGCCATTTAAAAAGTTCTGAGTCTTGAGAAGTATTCGCAGCCGTAATTTGTATAAATATTAATGTATTGGTGTTATCTTCTACTTATAATGCGTCCATTCCATACGCGTAGGCTAAGGAGATGCCGTTGTCCAGCAGTGGACTGATATTGGCTGATGATGATGATGAACTGATACTTGTCAAGCTGGATGTGTTTGCTTTTATAGTGAAAATATTTTTCCTTACTCACTTCAAGTGAAGTGACAAAAGAATAACGTGTCCTTTATATAAAGGATAGGAGTGACTATAAAATGTATCAACACCAGAAGTAATTAATAATTTTCGTTATATTTAAATTGCATAAAAATTATAGCGTATTCATGTAGTAAAAACTCAGACGCGTTGTTACTGTTTCCTTTAACTGTGTCTTAATCTTGTTAAGGGCCGTTGTCACTACTACCTTAGGTTGTCTACTGTAGTGTACCTATTGTTGTATTATACAATTTATAAATCATATATAGAGCTAAACTTTTGCGCGCTAAAATTAATGGAAATGTTAAGCAAGAATTTAAAATTTTAATACATTACAACAGTACGAGTACATTACCAGTTAGCAGTTAACAGTTTACTACAAAAATAAATGATTCTTGAGAATCTTGAGTGAAAAATATCTATTTACAAAAACAAAAAATGTAGGAAGATGATCATTATTGAGTATCCATAACGGTTTACTCGAAATTAATCCATTCAAACGCACTAAATTAATGGGTTACAAAAAATCTGTATTAAGGACGTGTACAAAAATAAATCACAGACTTTGATTAGAAAAACGGTAATGACAGTTTGACAAATCGCTAACTAGGACAAGATTCCATTACTGTCGGTATTTATGTTCCAATATTTTTTGAGAGTATTTGTTTTTGAGAGTATTATACGTGGTTCGTGACGGTCATGTTGGCTTTCATGAGAAACTGATGTGCAAATAGCTAGTTTGATGATAAGGCGCAACTATAGAATAAATATATGATGGAATGATGAAAAAGGTTCGCGTTCGTAACACAGAGTTATGTCGCGTTTGAACAATGCCGCCGACATTACTCAATGCTTCCATGAACCCTACCTAATCTCATTAATGGTCATCCACTCATTCTGAACTGCGCGTCTTTATTCAATAATAGCTGTAGGTACATAATGAACGAACATAAATAAATATCTATTTGAGTATCTTATAGGCACTTAAATTGAGCAAATTAAATGTTTACTTGTTTAGTTTATATGGGAATGGAGAGATTGTTTTGAATTAGGGTTGATAAAACTGCCATGTTTCCTTGAACTAAAAGTACGGATATCATTTTACCTAATTGAAAGTTGGCGTTTAATAATACCTAAGTAATTAAAGTCCATTTCAAATACGAAGGCCCGATTCCATTTGAAAAAATCATTAGGTGTTAAACATTAGGATCAGTGATAACCAAGGATCGGACAAACGCCCGTCATTTCGAAAAAATAACCCTGTTCCGTACAGTAGAGACTTCCTTATCTTATGATGTTAAAATATTTTATTTTATAAGATTTTTTTTAAATAACACTATAACAAATTATCTATTTAGGAGATCCCAACTCCTTCTTACTTGTATGCACCATTGTGAATTTATGACAAATAAACGACATAGAATTTTTTATATTGAATTTTGATCTATTGAGTGTATTTATCTTCTTGGGTTACCGTGATAGTTGTTCACGAAATAAAACGATAGAAACGAATTATATCGCGTATATTAATTAACGTTGTAACGAAGTTTCGAACAATCATGGTGTGCACAAGTATCTAAGAAATAGTTGGGATCTTCTAAATAGATACTTTGTGTTCGTATTATGAAAAAAATATCTTAAATAAATACCTTAAATTAATAAAATATGTTAACATCATAAGATAAGGAAGTCTCTACTATACGGAACAGGGTTATGTTTTCAAAATGACGGGCGTTTTTCCGATCCTTGGTGATAACAAAAGATACCTGTTCAGAGCCTTTTGTGGTGTGATATTTTTTGCATATATCATCGATGTACGACACGTGCCAATTTGTAGTAGAGCAATTAAATGACAAAAATTTCGAATGGCATCGGGCCTTCGTATTTGAAATGGACTATACATACCTACATACTTTGGGTCGAAAAAAGTATTATTTTCTATACAACGTAAGCTATATTACTCTTCCAACAATAATCTAACACAGAAGCAGTGGTTATGTAGATAAAGATCCTACTTATTTTTTATGTTTGCTTTATGAAGCATCGTCAGCCAAAATATCAATAGCAAGCAATGTATAGTCATAGATAATTGTAATGATTATCGGATTATTTTTAAGTATGACTATACGACACGGCTGCTTATCTCTTATCTTATTGATTTCAATAACTATCTATTTTAGGGTCCCGTAGTTAAAACCTATAGTGAAGTGATTAGTTAACTACAATTTATTTTATTACTGTCGACTACTTGTCATTTTTCTAATCTCTTCTACTTTTTATTTTCGAAAATAAACAAGACCAAAGACCCATCTGGTTCCTGTTGCGTGTAATGAACAATTTTATGTAAAAAGACACTTTTTAGTGCAGGTGGGTAATTTTTACGCACTTGTGCGAAAAGTGGTTATTTTTTATCAGGTCGAAACTTCGGAGGACAATCATCAGTAGGTACTAAGAGACGTCGTACAATACAAGTTAGAAAAAAAGTCCCAAACGAATGGCGATGAATTAAAACATGACTAAAGAGAGTGTTTTAAATCGACACGAGTTACGAATTTCCTTTTCGCACGTGTATCGTGTAATGTTCTATTACAATACTATTTACTTATATGCATTGCATGTTATGTTATTACTTGTAGATACTTTTTGGACGTGTAAGATATAAACAGCAATGGTACATTACAACCCTACGGAACACTCGCAGCGGACGATGTCTTGCACTTTGCCGGTTTTAATTTTTCCAGTATAGACTGTGAGTGAAACGTATTTTCGTTTATTTTAACAACAAGTATCTAGGTGGTTTTCAGACCACATGTTCGAACTGTGTAAACATCTGGCTTCTGAAATAGTTTCGCAAATGAATGAAATAGGGCTGTTCTAATCATGTTTCTGTTGCGAACATTCTGTCTGTGGAATGTCGGTCTTCGAGAGAAACTAATCCTTT
The DNA here is from genome assembly GCA_025490895.1 of Thaumatotibia leucotreta. Taxonomy (NCBI): domain Eukaryota; kingdom Metazoa; phylum Arthropoda; class Insecta; order Lepidoptera; family Tortricidae; genus Thaumatotibia; species Thaumatotibia leucotreta. The sequence continues at coordinate 24,691 of JALPQI010008514.1, read as the reverse complement.
CCTTATATCTAATCTGAGCTTAATTACTTATAAAAAATTGACAATAGTTACATATGTAGTTCTTTTAATATATTAAGGTGGAGATATTTCCGGGGATCTGAAGTACCTATCCACAGACTAGAAACCTCTTACCGTCAGAAGAATTATATGATTGTTTAGCAACTTTAACGTCTTCTAAACAATTCAAAGATTTGTTTGTTTTATCGCTGGATTTGCTCATCATTCTGTCATTGTTTTTCACTTCGGTCTTACGATTATCAAAATATAAGATTGTTAATATAAAACTAGTCAAGAAGTAAAATAGGCAGATACCTAGTACTACTGTACAGGGTTGGGCGGATTAAGTGTCCTAGTTAAAAAGTGGTATAAAAGTTTAAAAACAAAACAATGTAGACGATTTAAAATGACATACAGGGTATGAAAAGCAGTTGTATTTCAATAGATAAACGAATGTTTTTCAATAGGACAGTTTATCAGCCCAACCCTTTACTATATGTCGAAAGTCTCCGAGCGTGCTCTATCTGCATCCAAGGAGATATCGAGCTCGGGAAAATGTGTCGATGATTTCGCTCCACTTCTTGAGAATACAGACGAGCTTGAGCACCGTCTCTTGAGATATGGCTCAAATTCTACATCCCTCAGATAATAATGCAACATTTCAAATGTAGGTTACGTAAGCCTAAGGAGAAATACAGATATACGTAACTATTTTACTTGCAATGTATTTTATAATTACAAAAACAACTGTCGAGTTAAGAATTATGTAACTACCCTATACGTATTTACATGTTTAACATAAACCGGGGCATTAAATTCGGCTTAAGTAATTTAAGTATCCCTTAGGACCGGAAGTGCCAATCTATCATTAAAACATCCGGTTGAAACCACCCTTCCGCATAATTCCTGCCACTTGCTGAGTGAGTTATGTGTGATGTGTGCATAGTATTGTCTAGAAACTGCTCGAACATGTGTCTGGGTATGTCATGTTTTTCTATGTTTTTCATGTAGTGGGTCATGTCGACAGGCGGGAGCTGATGTCGTCAAACCAACTTTAGCCACCAAAACATATTACTATATCCCTATAGTAATATGTTTTGGCGGTTAAAGTTAGTTCGATATATCTGACGACAGCTGTCCTATATGAAGCAAATATTACGCTACATGATAATTTCCCCTCGACATCCAGTTTGACGCAATTCGCGAGGTAATAAGGTGCATCAACCCTGTCCCGACGAAATAAAACGTGAATAAGGTTAATGTGTGACCGTCACCCGGCTTTATCGTGCCATCTGGGTCACTCATGATGTGTTGAACAGAGAAAGGAGACTTTAACAGCGCTCTACAACGTGGGTGACGTCATGTCGCCCACGCTTCGTTTCCCCAGATGGGGTCGGATAGGGGATTAGGTATTGGAGACTAGGGATGGAATGCGACGTATACAGAATAGAATTAATTGGGGTGTAAAGAGAATAATATAAAACGTAAGGCAATGTCACTTTGTTCAAAATGTATTGTCAAAGTTTTCTTTGATCACCTTTCACTTTGCTGTATCTATAACCTCTTAATCGATTTTATCTTTGACCTATGAGGAGTTGGAAACATGTGTATGTATACATACATTTTTATTTATGTATTTCGTTTCAGTAGCTGGTAGCCTTCGTGGAGTTGCCTAATAGGGGTGGATTTTCGGGCTCAGAATTTGCTTAGGTCAGTTATCCGTAGGCATTAAGATCAGATTTTTTGTCGCTTTTTAATCGAATTGTCTTGGCTTGCCCGCAAAAACGGCAACTTAACTTTTAAATCTCTTTCAAACCGTTTCATATTACAACATTCATCAGCCATTTATTGATCTGTAGCTTTGTAGGTACTTACTTTATCAATATATTTGACTTTATCGATCCAAGATAACTATATCAATGTTATCGATCCGATACTGCATTGCGTGACGAGTTTGACTGCACTCTCTGTACGTGGCGTACTAGCTTCCGCTTGCGATTTTGTCCGCGTATTTTTTTTATAAAAGCGTGTACTGCAAACTAGGTAACTGGAAATCGATCACATTGTTCGAAATTATAATTAAATATTTATAGCACGGTGAACTCACTATGCCTGCAGGTATGTCGACCCGAAATATATAGGTAGGTAAGTATAGCAGACAGTAAATTTATATGTGATTTCTCCTCTTACATGTAGGTACACTGTATAAAAAAAATTGATTTCATGTTGACTGCACTTAACATTTGAACATAAAATAATGATGTGTGAGATACAGAATTAAAAAGTTTAGTGAATGTTTCAATATAGTGCGATAAGGTAAGTCTATACCAGTTTTGCAAAATATAGGTACTAATAAATAATTCTAATAGCGACAACCCTAGTTGCAGGGCGCAGAACTAGGGCGGGCAAGGGCTGCCGCCCACTCGGGCCATTGATAACCGACGGATGGAACTGACTGTTTGGCTTACTTGCTTGTTGCTATGCGGTGGAATATTATCTATCTTTATGGTGCCTAAGGGTAAAAAAGGACCCTATTACTAAGGCTCCGCTATCTGTCTAATTGTCTATCCGTCTGACACCAGGTTGCATCTCATGAATCGTGATAGTTAGACAATTGAAATTTCCACAGATACTGTATTTCTGTTGCCGTTATAACAACAAATATTAAAAAGTAGAATAAAATAGATATTTAAAGGGGCATACAACACTAAACGTTATTTTTTATGATAAATACGGAACCCTTCGTGCACGTGTCCGAGTCGTACTTGGCCGGTTTTTCTAGGAATTTGATCATGGTGGGTGCTTAATTTACTGAACTAGGTTTCATATGATCATAAGAAGCTTTTCACGATTTGTATTTGGAAGCTGTAAATATGAATTCCCAAATATCGAGACCATAGTTGGCTATAGGCATTCTTTACAGAAACGATACAACCTCTTTAAGGGTCGGATTCCCGATTTTGTCGTTTTAGACCTATTTTCGAACAAAGAATTTATTAAGTAACTATAACTCTACAAACATATTTCTTACATGAGCTTATTTAGAAAGAACCCGTGCAGAGGCTCCAATTGATATTATATTTTATATTTACATGGATTTCCTAGAAATTGGCTCTAAATGTACCGAAAAATGAAAAAATTGCATATTTTTCGAACACGACGCAATGCATATTTTTCTTTTACGGGCATAAAATATTCATGTTAATTTAAAAGCCAGATAACTGAATTAGTGCATCAGGGCATATTCATATTTTTCCTCATAAAGACAACGGAGAAATTTAATCCTTAATTTAAAATTACGTATATTCTCCATACAAATGGCGACACGAGTCAAAATTCTCTTTTGACTCAGATGGCGCGAGCGCCTCCTCGAGGTCGGACACACGCCAAATCGCTCCCGTTGACAGCTCTTTTTGACATTGAAAATGACATAAAATCATATACATATACGTCAAGGGATGCCAGTACTCAAAGTGTCTTTAAATAAGTAGGGAAAATCAGAACGAAGAAATTCTTTCGAACCCCATCGTTTATTTAAGTTTCTTGTTATTTTTAAGACGGAACACAAGAAAACTATAACAACTGATTTAAAATAAAACTCAATACTACCGAACACGTATAAGTTACATTCGCAAAAACGATTAAAAATGAAAAAAGTTTACGGATACGATTTGGTGTAATGGAGTTTATTTTCTATACTCTGGAAACAAAATACGTCATTTGAAAACACATGATGCGACGGTGACGGCTCGAAGTCAAAACGATCAGGATGTCAATTTAGCTATAATAATAATAAAAAAGATAGAATATGTTTGTTATATAATTATAATAATAGGTATACTATACATATTCAAAGTGATACTAGTCTTTACTTAATGGTTGAATTGTGGAATAAAATCTGTGCTCATCGCCACCGCGATTTCTACGGCCGTAACTTGATTAGAAAGTATGTACCGCATCTTCTAAATTATTTTAGTATTTTTCATTTATTCAAATAAGTTATACCTACAGTATAACAGTAAAAACCAAATCCTCGCGAACTACAAAGTACCTACATAAACTTTAAAGCTGCGCTTTATGATGTCTGACCAGTAACCGTATCATGGAAACTGCGGACGGCACGAAACCAAAAATGAGCTGAACTGCACATAAATAAGTTCGGAAACGTAACTTATTGGTTTTCGGTTTGAAACTAGAATGATTTATATATTATACTTATATTCTCTTTCCAGAAATGGCACATACGCTTTACTCATACTTAAATACTGAAGGATTCGCTGAGTGGCACGACAGGACTATCAATACGGACATAAAAACCTACCTACTAGTTATTTGGCCGTGTTTTCCCTGTAAGTTGCAATACATTCCTAGTTATTTATTTGTATTTTCTATATTCTTGTTATTATTCGATTTTAATATTAGGTATGCATAAATTTATGGCCACAACTGGATATAATTTTTTCACTTTTGTATCGTATAATATATCTGCTAGCATACAAGTAATCGTCTTCTGATAGCCAAAATTGTCACTCCTCTTAGCAACCTCGTATGTCAGTATTGGTATCGTATGTTAGCCGTGTGGTGACGGCAATAAGAATATATTTGTCACCACCCCAACTCCTTCTGCGGTTGTCGTAAGAGTCGACTAAGGGATTGAAGTGTCACTGACCATTATTTGATAAAAGATTGATGATGGGCAGCAGCGTCATTATAGTGGACACATTACTGCGATCGCCAATCCGCTTGCCCAGCGTGGTGATTATGGGCATTTACCTCCTAATGCGTTTATACACATACTTAATAGGAGAGGCTTACGTCCAGCAGTGGACTATCATAGGCTGATGATGATGATGTTTTGATCATAGCACGAGCAAATACTCGTACACGTTTATGTGACGTAGGTAACTCCAAAAATGGTAAATTACAAACATTCTTGTAAATTCGATGTTCTATTGCGTATTTTATACATTGGTAAAAATAAATGTAAACAATTAGAGACTCAACTTATTGTTCATTTGAATGACAATGTCAAACTTCGTGTATAAGCTGTTTTTTTTTCTGGTAAAATAAGAGTGCAAAGGTGGGATCCAAATTTATTTTAATTTAGAAACTTGTAACTTTAGTTTTAATAAGGTATTTTACAAGGGTACAAGAAATGTAATTTAATCATTTCTTAAAGGTTAAAAGGGGATTAGAATGTTTATAGCTATGATAATCCCTATAAAAGTATTTTATAACAAGGGGATGCAAAGCTACAATTGGAGACCTAAAACATTGTAGGAGATTTACTAAGTAAAATACGAAAAATGCAATAATATATCAGAGTGTAGGGACATATCATGATTGAGAGGGTTAAGTAGGGGTGTAGATTTTGTTTAAGGAGACTAAGGTAGACTATAAATTTAGTGTAAATTACTAGGGCTAGAAAGATGGCATTTTTACAGAAGGTTACTTATATAATCATTTGTATACAAAATAAGAAACCATTTTATAAAATTTAAACCCTAAAGTGGTTAAAAGGTAGTTGAAAGTTTGTATGGAAATAGTGTGATTTGAAAGATAGCGACTTGAGACGTCGTATTCCAACTGCTGATAAAAAATAAGACAAATCAATTTCAGCTTTTTTTTAATATTTATCCCTTAAGACTTTCGACGCCGGTGACAGTGTTCACCGTCATACAAGTGTACAAAAAAATGTCTTTGAACCGAAACTTTGTCTGAAGAGTATATTTTTAAGATAAAATTAAGGGGTGCCTGTCGTGTCGCATAACGTCGATTGTCCTAAAATTTTTTGGCCGAGAATGTTTGGAGTAGTATGCCCTACTCGTTTAGCCTACTTTATTTTGCGCAAACACATTTAAAACACCTACACCATATTTATCCTAATATTGATTACTCGAACGTTGAATTACCTAAAGCTTAATAATCATAATGTTCATTGTAATTAATATTATTTTCCCTACTACTCAAACTGTTAATTTTCTTTGCGCCTACAATTGTTATGTCCGTACTTTCATTGAAAAAAGCATATTACATAACAATATGGTGAATGGTTTAAAATAATGTTCAGGTAATAAGCAAGGGTAAAACCGACTTGGAATGGTTAGGTTTCTAGGATAGGGCGGAGTGAAAGGCGTAGTCTATAAAATACTTAAGTAAGTTTACCCATCCTCCTTCTTGTAAACCCGAAAAAGGGGCGACGGGAGAGCGAAGCGCCCCACAAGGGGGGGGGCTCGGGGGCGAAGCCCCCTGTGTTAGAAAATAATTAATCTGTACCTCCCCTACTCCTAACCTGGATAGGTTCGTTAGGTACCTTTTATCCCTTAGATCAGGAATAGAAGTCCCGCGCAGCGGGGCTTCGTCGACCGGTTCCTAGGTCCGTACTGATGACTAAAATTCTTTGGACTACAGGGTTGGGTGGTTTAAGGGAGGGTTAAGTTTAACCCCTCGTATGCTTAGACACGGATCCGTGCGTGGGAATTTCAATCTATTGTTTTAAGTGTCAAGGTCATTTTTACAGTAACATAATTTGACAGCCGCATACGAGGGGTTAAGGAAAATATTTTTTAAAGGTAGTTAGTTTTAGTACATTAAGTAGTAGGATCACAATTATGCACAATTATTATTCGATACATAAACATTAGACACGAAAATCATTAGGACAAACGATATTTAGGAACAACCAAGTTAGGATCAACAATTTCGGCAAAACAAAAATAAGTGCAACAATGTTGTTTAGGCCATTCATTTTTCGGCGTAAAGTTGGTATGCGACAAATTTTTCGAAATAAAAAAAATATGCCACCCGATATAGATCCAAAATTAATTCCAACCTTTTTAGGGTTCCGTGGTAAACGAGGAACCCTTATAGTTTCGCCATGTCTGTCTATCCGTCTTTCCGTTTGTCTGTCCGCAGCATAGCTCATAGGCCGTTAGTAAAAGAAATTTGCAATTTGGTACACGTATACCTACATATCAGTCACGCCGAAAAAGAGGTAGAATAAAATATATTAAAAAATATTTTGCTGTAATCTTATAGTATGGTTGGTATTGTTGAATAGGTCTATAAAAAAAATCGGGTTACAAAAGAGAGTTTTTTTAGGGTTCCGTAGCCAAAATGGCAAAACCGAACCTTTATAGATTCGTCATGTCCGTCTGTCCGTCTGTCACAGCCGATTTAATCAGAAACTATAAATGCTACAGTAATGAAATTTGATAAGAATACGTGTTGTATTAACCGCTACAGAATTATGATACTAAATTATAAAAAAATAATTGGGGTTGGGGCCCTCCATACATGTAACTGAGGGATAGATTTTTTTTTAGATGTATACAAGCGTGTGGGATATCAATAGAAAGGTCTTTGAAAATGATATAATGGTTTATACATCACACTTTAATTTAAGCGAATCATTTTCGAGATATCAGCTCTCAAAGTCTGAAAAATGTGTCCCCCCCCCCTCTATTTCTTAAACTACATGCATTAAATTCTAAAAACAAATTATGTTATGCATATTAATAAACTCTATCAACGATTTTTGGTTTGACTAAATTTTCTCTTATAGTTTTTAAGATAGGTTGATTTAACTGTATTTTTAACGATAAATTGATAATGATACGGAACCCTTCGTGCGCGAGTCCGACTCGCACTTTGCCGGTTTTTTTGTAAGTTAACGTTTTCGGAATTAACCGCTAGACAAAAAAAATGTTTTCTTGCCCCAGGGTCCGCTGGATGAGGGTGACGCAGGATCGGTCATTGTGGCAATCTTTGGGAGAGGCCTATGTTCAGCAGTGGACGTCTTTCGGCTGATATGATGATGATGATGGATGATGATGATGGATGATGATGGATTATGATGATGACATTACGATACAAGCGTGAAAAAAGTAAAGGTTGGCGATAAAATAAAACACGACCGAAAGGAGTGTTTTAAATCGACACGAGATTTTAGGGTTCCGTAGTAAACTAAGAACCCTTATAGTTTCGCTACGTCCGTCTGTCTGTCTGTCTGTCCGCAGCATAACTGAGTGACCGTTAGAATTAGAAATTTGCAACTTGGTATAGTGTACATATTAATCAGGCCGATAAATTGATAGAATAGTATATAATAAGGTGATCCTATTAACTATGCGTATTGGACATTAGGAGGTAAATGCCCATAATCGCCACGCTGGGCAAAAGGGTTGGCGATCGCAGTAATTTGTCCACTGTGACGATGCTGTGCTGCTGCTGCTCATCATCAATCTTCTATAAAGAAATAGTTATTTGTTGTACAAGGGTGCAAAGTTGTATTTTACCCGCGAGCATGAAATTGAAACACGAGCAAGCGAAAGGATTCCATAGTTGAACCACGAGCGAAGCGAATGGTTTTAAAACAGAAACCTGAGCGTAGCAAGTGTTTTAACTTACGAGAAGTATAATATGTTTGCACTCGTGTGTAACACAAAACTTTTCCCCTCACTATAGCGAGGAACAGGAGGAGGTTTCTGATTTTGAATGAAAAAAATTGAGGATATATTTCATAGTAGCAGAAGTGCTGAACCACCACCAGTTTTCTCTTTTATCTTTTAATTTCCAAGTTTTGCCCATTCAAAGTTAAGAGTGGGGTCAAATTCCTGCTTGTACAAAATCAGACCTAACTTTTTTTCTATAAGAGGTAACGAAATAATTATTACTTTGTCATTATATTTTCTAAATGCAGTTAGAAATACGTGGTTAAATTTTTTTGGGTTCATTAACGGGCATGGTGTATACCATGTGTGAGTCAGTTGCTCGCGCGCATTCGGTTGCAACGGGTGTGCTCTTATCGCTGCACTTACGCGAATGACCGTCAAAATGACGTCCACTGTGAAGTGTAATTCGTGTAATATTGTGATCGATGAACTGTTAGCGTATGTTCAAAACAAACTCAGTGTTTCAACAGAGGATACGTTGTCAAGGATATGCAAGTCTTCATTTTCCTCGGAGGAAATTAAAACGTCAAAATCGCTCCTATTCGGATCCCTGCCCACAAGTCAACGTAAAGTCAAACGAAAAGGCGATGGCAAGGAACAACGTGACATGGAAGATATCATTAGTGTTTTTAGAAACACGGACCCGAATTTAATGCCAATATTTGTGGCCCGCGACCTAGATAAGTTACCGCCGTTAAGCTATGATCACATCGATGTATCGAAATTATTAAAAGACCTTTCAAAAGTTCAAGCTGAGGTAAACGACATGAAGTCTAGGTTTGCAACAATCGAACAGGTGGAGGAGATTAAATTTGATGTAAACAATTTAAAGCATCCCCCATCTATAATGAACTCATACTGCAACGTAAATACTCGACGCGGCGCATATCTCGGTAGTGGCCCTTACGGAATTACTCCTTTCGATGTTAGCAATACTAGCTCGTCACAATCAACATCCCTGCATAGAAAACAATCGCAAGAGGATATAGTTAACGACAGCTTTGTACAAGGTAAAATATTCTCGTCGAATAGTGAGTGCAATTCACATTTCTTTAATGAGGGTACGTCCGAACATCAACGCGGCGCAGCGGTGGAATCGGTTGAACTTGAACTTGGGATGACGTCACCGCGCGAGATAACGAAGCAACCGGCCGCTCAGGTATTAGCGTCCGCTAGTAACAGCAGTGAAAACAGCGAGTGCACTCAGTCTAATAGTAAAAATAAGACATTATCGGAAATTGTAATGACTGCACCATGTAAGTTGGATGTAGCAGATGGTGCAAGTCGGAATCCTAATGAGTGGAAAAAAGTCGAAAGTCGCAAGACCATCATGAAAAAACGACTTATAGGCAAGCGAGGCACAGCGTGCGGGTCGAACACGAACTTTAAGGCTGCTGTGAAGAAAGTACCTATATTCATTACTAATGTGCACAAGGACACGGCCGAGGACGATATTGTCAATTATATCGAACAGAAAACTCAGGAAGTTGTCAAACTACATAAAATTGCCATCAAAAGACACAACGATTACAATGCGTTTAGATTTTTCGTGTCCGCGCATAAGTTACCGCTCTTTCTGGAAGATAAGCTGTGGCCCGAGGATATAATATTTAGACGTTTTGTAAATAACAAGCCTAGGGATGCGGTTACAAGCCCTAGATTCGGACCTGCAACAACCAATACACAGGAGTAGATACATATATTATTATAATGGATATAACTTCAGTGAGTAAAGTTGTAAGTTTTAACTGCAAGAATGTGAAGCGCTCTCTTGAGAGTATACGACAGTTATGCAAGACCTCTGATCTGGTTGCTCTTCAGGAAACCTGGTTGCTGCCGGGGGAGGTTTCGTATTTAAATAGTATCGACGACGAGTTTGGCGCAACGGGTACTTCAGCGGTGGATACAAGTGCGGGCATTTTAAGAGGTAGACCGTATGGCGGCGTAGCCCTGTTGTGGCGGAAAAGCATATTTCGTGATGTGTCAGTGTTAGCCTGTGATAACCCGCGTATTTGTGCTATAAAAATAGTGCTCGACCAGCGGCATATTTTATGTGTAAGTGTGTATATGCCTACAGACAAACACAGTAACTTAGTGGAATTCACAAATTGTCTCGCTGCGGTGAGTGCTATCGTAGATAATGCAAATTGCGAGTCGGTGTTTATACTTGGTGACCTGAACTCACATCCTAGCAGTCTGTTTTTTACGGAGTTATCTGACTTTTGCTGTGAACGCGAGTGGATTATTGCGGATACGGATATTTTGGGATTATTTTCGGATACGTACACCTTCATAAGTGATGCTCATGGGTCAAGGAGGTGGCTAGACCACTGTTTGGTGACTGAGCCCGCGTTTAAGGCTATTATGAAGGTGTACGTTGACTATAACATCGTGTGGTCTGATCATTTTCCTTTGTGTATCAATCTAAATCTAGGCGTAATTAGGTCAAAAAACTGTCCTAATGTTAGCTATTACAATAATGTTAAGGTAAAATGGGGGCACAGAGAATCGCATGAAGTTAGCCAGTATAAGATGTTTTGCGATGAAAAGCTAAAATTAATAGATTTTCCCCAAGAAATGCGAGACTGTTGCTTGGCCGGCTATTGTAGTAATGATAACCACAAAGAAATTATATCTCAATTGTATTATGATATTGTAGACGCTCTAAGGCAAGCAGCTACTTTGAGTTATAGAGGTAACAGTAGCGGTACCAGGCGGAAAAAATGTGTTGTTGGATGGAATAAGCATATCGGTGAGGCTCACAGGCAGGCCAGGCTAGATTTTCAGATCTGGGACAACTCCGGGAGACCTGCGGCAGGTAATTTATACGAGGCTATGTGTGAAAGCCGTAAAATATTTAAGTCGCGATTAAGGTGGTGTCAAAACCATCAAGATCAAATTAAAATGGACTTACTGGCATCACACCACTCGAGGAATGACTTCCGGAACTTTTGGAAGAGCACAAATAAACTAAATCCCGCGCCTGGTCTGCCGGTGAGCGTCAACGGAGTTACGGACCCAGAAGGAATAGCCACGCTATTCAAAAATCATTTTGAAGTTAGGTCACCACTGGGACCGTCTTCGTCGATGCTCGACACTGAGGCTAGTTTTGAAGGCTCAGTTCTTGAGTTTACGGCCAGTGAGGTAGCAGAAGTACTCAAAAAAATGTCTAGAGGAAAATCCCCTGGTCATGACGGTCTGAGTGTCGAGCATCTTCGGAATGCCGGACAACACCTTCCTAGAGTACTGGCAATGTTTTATTCACTGTGTCTTCGCCACTCGTACTTACCTATAGACCTTATGAAAACAATAGTAGTGCCTATAGTGAAAAGTAAAGTAGGAGATATATCGGACAAAAATAACTATAGACCTATTTCTTTAGCCACTATTATGGCTAAGGTGCTTGATGGCTTGCTTAATGCTCAGTTGGATAAATATTTATCACTTCATGACAACCAGTTCGGGTTCAGGCCTGATCTGTCCACTGAGTCAGCCATTCTGAGCCTTAAGCATGTCGTTAAGTACTATACAACACGTAAAACGCCCGTCTATGCCGCATTCCTAGACTTATCTAAGGCTTTTGACTTAGTAAGCTACGATATTCTGTGGGTCAAACTTAGAGAGCTTAAAGTTCCGATTATGGTTATTAATTTATTTAAATATTGGTACAATAACCAAACAAATAATGTTCGATGGGCTGATAAGCTCTCGACGTCTTACAAGTTGGAATGCGGCGTAAGACAGGGTGGTTTGACTTCGCCAAAGTTATTTAATGTCTATGTGAACGCGCTGATCGTCGCGCTCAGTAGTCAACATGTCGGCTGCCACATAGATGGTATTTGTGTAAATAACCTAAGTTATGCAGACGATATGGTGTTGCTGAGCGCGTCGGTTTGTGGGTTAAGGCGACTAATAGAAACATGTGAGCGATATGCGGCCAGCCACGGTTTAATATATAACTCTAAAAAAAGTGAAGTGCTGATATTCAGGTCTGGGTCGAAATTGCCTGAAAATGTGCCCCCGATTAGGTTGAATGGGGTGGAACTCAATCGTGTCAGGCAGTTTAAGTATCTCGGTCATGTGCTGAAGGACGACCTGATGGATGACGCTGACATTGAGCGGGAGCGTAGGGCGCTCGCGGTTAGAGCAAACATGCTGGCCCGCAGATTTGCGCGATGTACAAAGGAGGTAAAAATCACTCTCTTCCGAGCCTACTGTACATCGCTTTATACGTGCAGTCTGTGGGCCCACCACACTCGCAGATCTCTGAGCGCCCTTCGCGTCCAATACAATGACGCATTCAGGGTGATGCTGGGGCTGCCACGCTACTGCAGTGCTTCAGGCATGTTCGCGGAGGCGCGCACCGCGTGCTTCTTCACCGCTCTGCGCAGGCGGTGCGCGTCCTTGCTCAGCAGAGTGCGTGCCAGCGACAACGTCATCCTGAAGCTAATCTCCAGCAGGTTCGACTGCCCTTACATGAATCATTGCATGCTGATTCATGTAAACAATAATGTTAAGTAGTTTTAAGATAGATTTAGTAAAATTTTATTTTAATTTAATTTTCTAATTTAATTTAATTGTCTATATATATTTAATTTAATTGTCTGTATATTTAATTTTGTAATGTGGACCATTGTAGTCTGAAATAAATGATTTATTATTATTATTATTATTATACAGTCAATTTCAACTGTCTGGATTTAATTCAATATTTTCTCATTGAATTCATAGGCATTTAAAAGATTAAGATCATATTTATATTTTAATCTGCATAAATATAACAAGAGAAAAAATGCACTAGGTGAGCAGTTAAAAAAATCGTATTTCGGAAAATAGGCAAAATAATTTTTTTTTTCCAAATCTATTTAAAGAAGATGTCATCTATAATTTATGATTAAAATAAAGAAAATATTTTATCTTCCACATTGATTTTTTTAGAGTCAAACATGAGCATTTTCGAACGTCTCAATTTTCATTTATATTTTTCTATTACAAGTAGTTGCTCTAACACATTTATATTTATTTTACAAGATGAACACATCAAGTACTTTATTTTTTAGAATAAAATTATATTTGATATGCACCAGGGTTGGCTCAAGAACCAATTGAAAACATAATGACAAAGTGATAATTATTTCGTTACTTTTTATATAAAAAAAAGTTATGTCTGTTTTTCCACAATTAGAAATTTGACCCCACTCTGAATTTTGCAAGGGCAAAACTTGGAAACCAAAAGATAAAAAAGAAAACTGGTGGTGGTTCAGCACTTCTGCCACCATGAAGTATATCCTCCATTTTTTTCATTCAAATCAGAAACCATGCAGCACACTCGATTTGTTGATTTCACCTGGAATGACCCTTTACCATTATTTCGTTAGGTCGGTTGGTCTTTATTGAGTGAAATCTAATTTCTTATGATTTTTTTAACACTTTTTTTCCTAAGTTTTCAGCTTTGTTCAAGTGGGGAACAAAAGAAATAAACGAACACTGATGTCGTTTATACCAAGAAAGAAAATAAGGTATGTGAGTTACAACCCGCAAATGGTAGGTATATAAACCCCTAATATTTTCATTTGCAAGTATAAGTATAATTTTTTTATATATAGGTAATATACAGGGTGTAATCGATAAGTGTTTACAGGCCATAATTCCGTAAATATGAAAGATATCAGAAAACTTTTAACTGATATCGAAAGTACGTTACCCAACGAGTAAAATTACACTAATATCTTTGTTTAAATAAAATCAGAAATATCCCAAATATTAACTTCAAACCCTTCTATACATTTAGTAGGTAACCGATCATTCAAAGACTAGTTTAATACGACAGAGGCATTTCACCGTTATCAAATGATTCATGATTTGTTTTATGTTATTTGATTACAATGTATTCGTACAAATAACAAATCTCTAACAGTTAATATCTCTTATGACACCCGACATTCTTTAAGGCTGTAAGTCGTCATACTAAATGTATGGGAGCATTTTAACTTAGTATTTTTAATGGGTCCATATTGGCTCTCATAAAATTTGTATTCCTATTTACGATTGTACTACGGATTGGAGTTCATAATAATCACTCTTCATAATTTTTTTCTTTATACATTTTATATTCATACATTTTAATTCCTATGATCGGAACTCATAACACACAGTCGTCATAATTTTTTAATTCCTATGATCGGAGCTCATAACACACTGTCGTCATCATTTTTCTTTCTGGCAGCATTTTGGTTCTGTGAGGGTCGCAGTTCTAACCTAACCTAACCCACCTTTCTGGTAGCATTTTAGTTCTATGAAGGTCGCAGTTCTAACCTAACCTAACCCACCTTTCTGGCAGCATTTTGGTTTTGTGAGAGTCGCAGTTCTAACCTAACCTAACCCACCTTTCTGGCATCATTTTGGTTTTGTGAGAGTCGCAGTTTTAACCTAACCTAACTCACCTTTCTGGCAGCATTAAATTATTATAAAAGAGATGTATGGCTATTGACAGAATGAACTTCAATGTATAGGATATATAACACTTATGATCAAGAAATATATGAAAACAAAAATTAGTGTAAACTAACGTATGAACATTAATATTATGAAGTCGAATGATTAGGTGTTTCAATATTTTATTATAATAAAAATTATGAAGAGTGATCATTATGATATAAAATTGTATGAGACTCATTTTCGGACTTCCGATATTAGGAGTTAAAAAGTTATGTGAATGAAAGCCCACCCATTTTTAATATTAATTCATATATTTAGAAAAAGTTATTAATGTGATTTTACTCGCTGGGTAAAGTACTTTCGATATCAGTTAAAAGTTTTCTGATATCTCTCATATTTCCGGAGTTATGGTCTGTAAACACTTATCGATTACACCCTATAGACAGGGTAGAAATTATTTTTGGGTTAGAGAGGGCAGCTACCAGATCCAGAGTAGCTATGCGAAAATGGTCTTATATGACATTCCTCGATTTTAAATTAGTGAAAATTGGCGTTTACAGATTTTGGGAAAATCATACAGGTTGCGAGAAAATTGTCATTTTTAAACAATAGTACATTGTTGTAGAGGCTGGTAAGTAAGCAATAGATGAACGAGTTTGTTTGAAGGCCGACCCTTTGGGAGGCCTTCGATAGTACGAGTTCATCTATTGCACTTTTAGCCGAGGCTAAACATTGTGCTTTTCACGACAACTGTCAGGAAATAAAACACATTTTTTATAATTATTAAAAATTAGTCACATTTTTATGTGGCTGAACGCCATGATCCTGTGCCACAAAAATTCAAAAAGCAGTCCGAAAAAATTTCTCTGAAATAATTTTCAAAACGTCGTATCTACCTATGAAACCCGTGTTTAGATATGACCTTTTAGTTTACGTTCAACATTGTTGTACTGTTCGTGACGTTCATAGATGTACAGCTCTACAGCTGTCACAATTTGACAGCCATACGTCGATAGGCAACTTTCCGTACTGTGTTTAGACAAACAATCACCACATTTACGAACAGTGTCGTGAAAACTTTTTTGATGCCAATCGATCCTGTTTCTGTTCAGGATCAAAAGCTTATATGAGACCAAAAAAAATTTTCGGCTAGAAAAGCCGCAAATCGAGATAATGAATGTAGCTAATGTTTCCACACAGTATTATTGTCATTTAGCATAGGAGGTATAATTATCGTGACATATGATGTAATTAAACTTTCACTTTTTTTCAATAGTAAATGTAACTATGGAAACAGTTTTCTTGAAATTTTGGCTTTTTTATACATTGCTATAAGTTGACCCCTGAGAAACTATTGGTACTGGATACGAATGGAATCGATTAACATAAAAAAATTAAGCGCGAAAAAATATTTTTTAGTACAGATGGTGTATTTTTTGGTGTATGGTGTATTTTAGTGGGTCATTTTACGTCAGGTCCAAAACTTCGGAGGAAGGAAACTTCGGATCTGTACTAAAAAACGTCGTAAGAGACACGTGCAAAAACGAAATTCGTAACTCGTGTCGACTTGAACATCGCCACTCGTATCGAATTTCTTGTTTTTCGCACTTGCAACCTAAATGGTCGCGCACCGTGCGGTTTCAGAGGAACTTCCTCCCACGGACGGTCCGTCTGTGGAATGAGCTCCCTGCCGAGGTTTTCCCGTTGGACTACAGTATGGGGTTCTTCAAAAGAGGAGTGTACAAGTTCTTATTGGGTCGGCAACGCGCATGTGACACCCCTGGGGTTGCAAGCGCCCATAGGCTACGGTGACTGCTTTCCATCAGGCGGGCCGTATGCTTGTTTGCCACCGACGTGGTATAAAAAAAAAAAAAAAAAACTTGTGTCGAAATGTACTATTTTAACATTCATACAAATTATATGGGGATTTTAAATCTCGATTTGCGGCTTTTCTAGACGAAAACTTTTTTTTGGGTCTATACAAGCTTTTGATCCTGAACAGAATCAGGATCGATTTTTTTTCCTAGCCTGTAGACGTGTCCCAATGCTGGGCAAATGTCTCTCCCTCAGATCTCCACAGCTCCCGGTTCGGTGCCAAGTCTGGCCAATTGTTGGCGAAGGCGTCCAGGTCGTCCTGCCATCTCCGCCTGGGCCTGCCTCGTCCCCGCCTAGTTTGCGGCATCCACTTGGTGGCAATTTTATCATTGTCAATGGTAATGAAGTTCGTCTATAAAAACTGTGTATATTTATATTATTATTATTTTTTTATTCACAAGTACGGTTGCAACCAATTGTACTTGAACTTGAAGTTGAACTTGAAATTTATTTTTAAAATGGATCTTTTCAAATAGGAGACGCAGCATGACTTCAAAAAATTTAGAACAAATCTTAATTTGCTTTGCAGAGCTAAAACAGCAATGAGTCCATATATGTATACTTCAAAGACAGGTAATAGAAACTTCAAAGATAGGTACTCTTTTTTCAAAATGGCAGATAATTTTGAATATAACTTAGAAATAGAAGAGGTACTATTTTTTCACAAAAGGTAAAACAATGCAATATGAATTGATCGAATTCAGGATCTAGTCCCGCTATTATTATGGTTAATGCAAAACCCTCTCGACGTTTTTATGAAAACCAGATAGATTAGATAATTATTCAATAGGGGGGCTGCATAATTAATGAACAATAGTATATTTAGTAGCAGTATTATTATTTGAAATAGTGTGGTTCCGCCAGACCATTTGAACCAGACTATTTCCCGCCATTATAACGTTATAATGTCGGGACCAGACTATTCGAAATATAATTTTGAAATAGAAGAGGTACTAATTTTTTTACAACAGGTACCAAATGGTACCAATTCAGTACTAAACAATGCAATATAAACCGACAAAATTCAGAACCTGGCTCCGCCATTATAACGTTATAATGGCGGGACCAGACTATTTCAAATATAACTTTGAAATGGAAGAGGTACTATTTTTTTTACAAAAGGTACCAAATAGTATCAATTCAGTACTAAATAATGCAATATGAATCGACAGAATATGGACAGAATTCAGGTCCTGGTTCCGCCATTATAACGTTATAATGGCGGGACCAAACTGATTGAATATAACTTTGAAAAGAGGTACTTTTTTACAAAAGGTACCAAATAGTACTAATCCAGTGCTAATAAATAATGCAATATGAGTCGATCGAATTCAGGATCTGGTCCCGCCATTATAACGGTTACAATTTTTGTGGAACAACTCAAATTATTTTATAAAATATTTTTTAAGTTATTTTTTTAAGTAGGTAGTAACACTACGATGTACCTATATAAAGTTAAATATTTGATGCCATATACCACAGAAAAAATACCGAAGCTTACCGACGCCGTAGGTGGAATTTGAACCCAACGTCCTCAGCTTTCGTGGCTGATGCTTAAACCACTGGAGTGGCCGAGTGGTTTAGGCAACAGCCGCAAAACTGAGGACGACTCTCCAAATTCCACCTCTGGCATTGGTAAACTTCGATATTGTTTATTTATTTAGTACCTATATGACATCTATGAGTAATATTTAAATTAGTAAATGTAATAATTTTTTCATCACACCTGTTCCGTAAGTGCGCCAATACGCTGCGGTGATGCGCGCCGTAGGTGCGTCATTACGTCCTAGTAGGCCGTTAAGGATTTTCATACAACATTACGTCGCACTAGCGCGGTCCGGCGCACGCCGCGCGCCGCGCCGAGATTTCTTTTATGAAAATGATGAAATTAAGTCATCCCTGATTTAGACCATTTTAGAGTAGTTTTGTGAAAATATATTGTTTTATATACTCTTTTGCATCACAGGTGTGATGAAAAGCATTGTGTGTACCACGGGCGGTACAAGAATTATGAACTCGTGTGAAGTAAAGCCCGCGCAAATTCTTACTTACCGCCCTAAATACACAATGTACTATTTTAAGATCTACTTTTTTCTTGTAATTGTAATTCTTCAATTTACAGTTGTAATTGTAATTCTTGAAATAAACTACTGATTACCATTTAAGATAATATAATAAATGCCTTAATGTTTTACCTATGTGCATTTTTATTTTTATAAAGAATGCAATTTAATTTAGTGAAATAAGCTCCCTTAAACCTGATAACTGCTGGTAAGTCACATTAATAATTATACAAATGTAATGCATAATTCCATTCATTAGGCTTTTCACGGAAACTACTTCACCATTGCACTGAAGCGAGTTGTGGAGAAGATAGAATCGGGTTTTTTCTTCAATATACGAAAATAAGAGATTGTGCATTACATCTATACACTTATTAATCTCATCAAAAATTGTTCAGGTATATTTAACTTCTTAATAATCTCCAAATAGATAAAATAAATAAATTTAGAATATTTACCTCTGTATATATCAAATTAGTATGGACTCACAAATGTGCGTCATTGGCACTGCAATCGTTGGTGGACTCTTGTGCGTTTGGCGCACACAGCGGTGGGAAAGTTGAATGTCTTACGAAAAGCTGGTGATAGTGAATACTTAGGGCCTATATTCAACAGTATCGTGTTCTGATCAGAAAAATACATATATATATTTTATTATAGTGGACTAATGGCTTGCCTTACAACCAGTTGGTCAAACAGGCATACTATCGGAGTATCGAACCAAGCCATTTTGTTCGAACGCGGATTTTTTTTCTCTTACTATTTCCTAATCAGAATACGATGCTGTACAGTCACCATCTGATATAGCGGAGCGGCCAGGGTGCTCATAAGTATCTGAGCAGGCCGCTATTATCATGGCGTTCGTGTGCTTGCTCAGATATTTTTGAGTGCCGTGGTCGTTCAGATATATCTGATGATGACTGTAACAAATTGATTGATCTGTACTGAAAATCCATTTTTAGTACAAATTTTTGCCGCACTAGTGCGAGAAATGGCTCATTTCTTATCAGGTAGAAACTTCAGAGGGCCATCTGTACTGAAAAACGTCGTATGATACACGTGCGAAAAGGAAATTCCTAGCTCGTGTCGATTTAAAACACTCATTTTATCTTCTTCCTATTAAATCTGTCTTTTGCATTGCATTGAGACGACTCGAAAAGACAAGGATAGTCTTATAAAATCTATCCCTCTCTATCTTTTTACCATCTAGTACTTTGACAAGTGTAATTTTTCAAAAGAGGTAGTGATAAATTACAAACTCGGCCGCTTTCATAAAAAAAAATCACCAAGGTTCAATGACCCCGCTCGGTAAAATGAGTGTGCGTGAAGTGCGCGTGTGTGCGAAATGGGGAAATTTGACAGAATCTGTAAAATTTCCCACATCTATCCGACCCTTAACGAAGAGCATGCTTTTTAAAATTTTTTTTAGCCATATCTGTTTAAAATGAACCGTCAAATGTCGTAAAGACGCCACGCGTGAAAAGGAAACAAAACTTCCTTTTCAGATGCTTTTGGGTAAATACAAATCATACGACGTACCTATTTTCACGGAACGAAACCAACCTCAAAATGACATTGTATTGACTTGTTTTTGACGGAAAATTACAAGTTATATATCTACCTCTGCCACCAGGCGACGTCACGGCGCCAATACTTGTTGAATGTGCGTAGGGAGATTTTGTTTCGGCATAGGCTCTTTTCGCATTATTTATCTATTTGCTCTATATTTATTGCTCGAGTCGAGACAGTAACTTTCGCATGCGCGATTCTCGCCAAGGCGTAGACTACCTACGAAAATAATTCCTAGGGCACAGACATAGGCGCTCTCACCTGGGAAGTACTACCCCACGAGGAAAAAAGTTTGTTAAAAACCATTTTTTGTACAATACAGTTACGTATTGTTAGATTTCATTCTGTAAGAGTGGAAGGTCGTTTCGTAGGTGATCCCGAGATGAGATAATTTTTTTAATAATTATAACTTTTTTGAAATAAAAAGATTATCAGAAAATGTACAGTTTTTTGGTATGTTTCGCAGAAAGTATAAATGAAATAGTAACACAATGCACGCAGATGTCATAACATAAATGTAAGCATAAATGTTCGCGTTTTATTGAAAACGTCCCACTTTGTCATTAACCGTCAGTAGTTTTACAACTTTCTACTTAAATAGAACCATTAAACTATAGGCAATAAAATAGCGCAATAAATGTTTGTTCCCGGCCTTGGTGAAATGGCATTTAATAACATTACGTTGAATACAGAGGGGTTGTGGGTCGTAGTTTTATCTATAGGCATGTAGCTCTGAATACGATGACATCATCAGAAGGGAATATCGGCCGAGCGGTGGCCTACTTCGCTTGGCTAGCACTACTTCCCGGCAACTGTCTAGACACCCTTACATACACAAGAGAAAATAACTTAGAGAAAACATATACGTACAATAATAAGCCC
Source organism: Thaumatotibia leucotreta (assembly GCA_025490895.1). Classification (NCBI taxonomy): domain Eukaryota; kingdom Metazoa; phylum Arthropoda; class Insecta; order Lepidoptera; family Tortricidae; genus Thaumatotibia; species Thaumatotibia leucotreta. Next base: position 3,414 of record JALPQI010008514.1, on the reverse strand, counting down.
TCAATAGTGCATTATTTCATTTACTGTTGGAATTATCCTGATGAATATTTTCTATTTTGGTATTTTACTTCTTAATTGGGACCATATTCAAATAAATCACTAAAATCAGTCTCTCAATAATTGTTAAAAGGTTAGTGGTATAAGATATAGTACAGGATTTTTTTCCCGTATTAGCGTCAAAAGCCTTTTGTACCGTTTGGTAGCCAGATTTAGTAGCTGGCTGCCAAATGGTAAAGTCCCGATTTAAAACCAGTTACCTACTGGCATTGTATTCCCATTTCGAAGCAGGTTACGAAACTTTGGCTACCAAAGTTAATAGGTACCAGTACCACTTTTATTTTTTGGCGTCTAGGTTACGAGTAAGGAATTAATTATTTTTTCTCCAATATGCTCGGAAATGTTCGCATTAATGTAGCAAAAACGAAACGCGAAGTACCTTCTTATGTACCAGCTCAAATTAAAAAAAAAGATTTTCATTATTGTACAGTTTTTGCGGCCGCGAAATTGTACTAAAATCCATTAATGTATTGTTTTTTACTTCTTAAAAACTACTTTTGGACTTTGAAAAAAATGCATACAGCCAAATTCTAAAGCCACGACCAAACGCCTGGTCTGGATAGAGCGAGAGACGGCGATCAAATCTATGGCCGTCTCGTTCTATCATGAGTTACAAACGCCTCGGTGTGTCAGGTCGTGTAGGTACGGTTTAATGAAACCATAGATATCGTTACTATTTTTTATGAACGACCATGCATTAAAAAAAAGTTTAGGCGGGAATCATAAGAGATTTTTTCTTTTCAATTGTTATTCAATTTGCAAGAAGAATTACTTAATCGATTGTAATAAATTTTGTTTTATTTCCTTGCATGTTTGGAGAAAAGTCCTATATGTGCCTCGGACGGAAATAGAATTTCGTGGATTCGTATGTAATTGTCGGCCTCAGCTTCGCTTCGTCCGACAAAAAATACTCATCCACGAAATTCGCTTTCCTGGCCTCTGCAATAATGTACTAATAATTCTTAATACCTACTAAATAGCTAGGTGAACGCCTGGTCTATATTGGGTATGATTTGTAAATGCATTATCATATTTGTCAATTCGGTGCCGTTTCTTTCATTTAGGCGAAACCACCGTCCCATACCATCCATCCTGTTTCTTAGTTCTAATGCGATCTTCATAGTTACTATGTCATCAAGATATGTCCTGAACCTTAGACTCGTCATTGCTAAGATAGGCGTCGTTGGTACTTAATAGATATCTGTTTGATTAAGGTCGCATACCTCTTGCGCCGAGTTATAACGGGTCGTATCCGGCCAATATACGTATCTATTCTCGAAATTCTGTGACTGTCAATGAAGGCCAGTTGCACCAACCACTATGAAATCCATACAATAAGGTTTAACAAAGGATTTATGGTAAAGATGCTTTGGTGCAACTTACCCTACCCCAGATCATGTTGAACCACTTCAACCGATCTCGCTGGAGCGCAAATGTAAGCATGCCAGTGCTTACATTACACAACACAAACTATCGTAGCCCGGTCTGGATGGGTCCTGTATTTTCCTCAGGCAATCCATCGGCTGTCTGTCCTAGGACAGACAGGATAGGATAGGACTAGGATAGGCTTTATGCTACAGGGAGCGTTAAAGCTCTAGAGCTTTAACGCTCCCTGTAGCATAAAGCCTATGTCAGGTTCATAGGCTTTTAATAGTGTCTACCGAATGAAAATACTCTCATGTTATGAGCAAAAAGTGAAAAAGTATTGAGAATGTATCATTGCTCGTCAGGTGAGCGGAAGCGGCGACTGTGACATTGCGTGAGACATTCGTCGAGATTATCCTTAATCTGCTTACGTTATCTCGACATTGCTGATTATTGACGTCATTTTTACAGTCAGCTGACAAACTAGTCGCTTTATTAAGATTTCGTTTACGTAAGTACATGATGCATTAACCGTAGGTTCCTATTAAGAGGATTTATAAGCTGTTTAACTCTATATTCCATGTTTACCTATCAGTGGCGGGATGTCCACGTGACTCATATCGCACTGGCTTGCTGAATTTAAGACATCTTAATAGATACCTACGTTAGCTTCCACAATTCAAACAAGAAGCAACTATGAACGAGGACCATGTCAAAGTGCCGCTATAAATCATTGTTAGATATCTGTTATTAACTTATTAGTTGTCACTGTGACATGGTTTTAACATGCCCTAGATTTCGAATTGGTTGAGTGTATCTACTTAGCCTAGCATACAAACGTACCCTTTAAACTTAGGTCCCAGAGATAAAGATCTGTGACCTGAAGTTTAACACACTGATTTTGCATTCCAGCAATCGTCACTATCAACGAAAGTCGCGCAACGCATGTCATTCGGTCTGTTGGGACGCGCGGCGGCGCGCTGCGAGTTCGTCCGCATGAAGGGCCCCCACGGCAAGGGCCACGCGGAGATGGCCGTGGCCCGACCACGGGGCGCCGGCGTCGACACGCCCACGTCGGAGCCCGGGCTGGCGGCCACGGACCTGTGGGACAGCGACTGGGAGGAGGATCCGGAGGAGATGTTCATGTATCGGCATCAGGTGAGGCGGATCTGAGTTTCCTAAGCCTTATTTTTAGGGCCCCGTACTAAAAAGACTTTGTCCGTTCGTTGTCTGGTACATTGTTAAATATCTGAAGAACCCCTGTAGCTGTCGATTTGTGGAATAGTTATAATGTTATGAATAACACCAACGTCAACAAATTGATTGATTTTGATCCCCCGTCTTATTTCCAAACTTTGTCAATGAAAATATAACCATAGCTCTAACTTGAAAACTTTTTTCAAATAATATTACCAAATCCAAATTCAGTTAGCTACTTGATCACCTATAAGTGATCAATTATTATTATTAAACTTGAAATATCTACAAAATTACATCATAAGCCGCTGCTTTCAAATAAAAAACATATATGAAATTGGTTCACGCAGAAAAACCATTCACATACGTTAGGTCGTGAAAACTGTAGGTTTCTTATATTAGTGACTGTATTCACCGATAGATAGAGTTGTACACGGTTTGCTCATTTTCTTTTCGATGCTTTCCAATGCTGAATGCGTGAATGCTGATGTAATTTATTTTTATAGATAGGAAATTGAAGGAACCCTCAGTGCGTCAAATGGACTCGCACTTGGCCGTTTCTAGCTAACCTTCCAGTAGTTTCAGTTACAAACATGTGAGTCAGTGGAATTAGGTAACCACTCGTCATGCGAAACGGGAGTAAAGCAGTTTACGGATGCTTGTATTTCCGTAGCAGGCTTTAGGTAGGTAGACAGGTACTTATCTATGAATAACGGAAACAAGTTATGACTGCTAGATTTGCAGCTCTCCCGAAAAATAACCAATATTTATTCCAAAAATAAATAAAACAAAAAA
>JALPQI010008513.1:0-37747 GCA_025490895.1 Thaumatotibia leucotreta | reverse complement strand
AAAAAATGATCACTCACGAAAAACCACTGCTCCACCGCGTATAAGATCGTAACTGGCACTTACGCTGCGCGAGCGCGGGTGGCCGCCTCGTATTAATTGTCGTAAGTACACTTACTACAGTATACGACGGTGCTTTTTTAAGATACGATAGTTTTCGGGTGTCAAAAACCTATTTGTAATAGGTTTTTTTAATTTTTTCTTCGTGGTACGGAAACATTGCTAAAAGATATGATGTTTTATGAAATAAAAACAAAATCCCAAATTTCAAGTTACGACAATTTACGTAGGGGCCGTCGATCTGTTCCATCAATTCTACAGAGGTAAATAGCTTTTATCAAGGCCAGAACAAAACTTATTACACTATTCCTGTCTTGATTTCTATGTGTGTTCTTAAATAATTATAGTAACTTAATCAAAATTGCGTACGCCCCACGTTTTTATTTTAGTTTGGTAAAAGTTTCCGATTAGGTAACGCTTAATCCACTGACATAGAGGCTAAACGTGGCTTTCAGCATCCGACTTGGGAAGACTACAGTGATAATAGTTTCACGTGAGTAATCTACAGAAAGTAGCATCTACGGTTAGATACATAAAATTTTTATTTTCTAGTTTTTGGTGCAATAAAAACCGTTTAACTTAAAACTTTTTTTACTTATTTTATTTGTTACCAAAAATATCTAGGAATATGATAACAAAAGGAAATTTCCGTATAAACTTTCTGGGAAATTTTGGGTAATGTGATGGATCTCGTTCAGCATCCTTGACTCGACCAGACTACCAATTTTTATCAATATTGGAGACGTAATTCAAATGTATCTACAATTTTTGTGATGATTGGGTCAAAATTCTTTTCGTAGTCTTTCATACCACTCTGTGCTGTTTCGACTCAGTATATAAAAAAATCCGGTGCACTTGTATTTATTTTTCACGCTAGATTTTAATTCATACATCAAAAATTGGAAACAAAACATCATCTGATACAAAAATCACAACTGTGTCACGTTTTTTAGGGACAGAAAATAAGACAACGAAAATAATTTTGACCCAAATGCTCATTTGCCGCTTGGTGGTGGCGGTAGTAAGAATACATTTGTCACCACCCCAACCCTTCCCGTGGGTGCCGTACCTAAGAGACGACTAAGGGATTGAAATGGCCAATTATTTATTGAAGATTGATGATGGGCAGCAGTATCATAGTAGGGACTTTATCAGTACCTACTACGATCGCCAATCCCTTTGTCCAGCGTGGCGATTATGAGCATTATTTCCTAATGCGTCCATACCCATAGGTATAAGGAGAGGCCTATGTCCAGCATTGAGATGATGCAGGCTGGTGATGATATGTAAACAGTAGGTACCTATTTGTTATTTTGTATGGTCGCAAGCTGTTGGTAATTGAAGATGAACATGTCAGGCAGTGTTTCGGTAGGTACCTATAGTATGTGCTCGACTTTGAAAGCACCTATGCGACATAGCCACTTTCAGTCAAAGTTGTCAAGGTTAATAGTTATTTGTTATACAAGGGTGCAAAGTTGTATTTTACCCGCGAGTATGAAATTGAAACACGAGCAAGCGAAAGGATTCTATAGTTGTTCTAAAATAGAATCCTGAGCAGCGAGTGTTTTAACATACGAGAAGTAAAATAAATTTGCACCCGTGTGTAACACAAAACTTTTCCCCTCACTATAGCGAGGAAACTCAAAAAAGGTAATTATTTGTTCACATTACAATCATCATCGGGTTAGTGATAATAATTTTCCAAATGCATCATGTATTTAATGCAAGATTTTGTCGCAGTAAACTTAGCACGAAAAAGTAAACGCAGCACGATTTTAACACATTCCTGTAGTTGCACACCAACGCCAATGCATTATTAAATCATTCTCATTCATTTTTTTTACAAAATTATAACAGAACACCCTGAAAGTTGTTTAGTTTACTATTTTTATGCGTGTTCGAGTCGGTAAATAAAGATTATAACCTATAATATTCTTTGACAATGTTGACGTTGACATTTTCTGCGTTTTGTGATTGCATCTAGTCATCTTATCATCATTCACTAAAACAATTGTTACTTATGGAAGTTTAGGATTTATATGTTAAAATCATCATATTATATAAAGGTTTGTATTTTACACTGAATTCTCAAACAAATTATTTAATTATCATTAATATGGAACAATTTCCATGAGCATTTTACGTTTTGTTATTCCAAAACCAAGGTCATTACTTTGCCACACAAGTTAATAATATGCGTTTTTACACGTTCGTATTAAAGGATAAACGAGCACTTTACGAGCTAGTGAGGGGAAAAAAAATGGTAGGCGTCATATTAGGTAACCCCAATTCTCGAATTTACTTATTTACATTATTTGGGTCGATTGCAAACAAAAACATAATAAAGGCCTTAATCTAAGCAAAAATCACGCGTCAATTGTGTTACTAAAGTTAGTGATACAAACTATATTGTTTACTCTGTCCAAAAACGTTTAGCAGCAGAAAAAGGCGAATTGTTTAAAAAATTACGTCTGTACTGTTAATCGCTTTGCTGCGATTTGATTATGTAGTTTCACAGTGCTTTGAAACATTTCTCCGAGCGTTTCAACCGCTATGACTTCGGAGGCAACATTATTACTCGATTTCCGCGGATATCTCATATTTTTTGGATACCTATATTGGTAGTTGTCAACTACGTCTACCAATATTTCCAAAAGTTCTTGCATCTCTCACGGGATTCGTGTGATAAGGCTGCCAGGGAAGTCACTGCGCTTGAAACGCTCGGAGAAATGGCATTTGACTGTGTCATTCATTACTTGATCATAAAAATAAATAAAATAATCGCTCATAGAAATTTAGAATTCGCGCCTTTTATCACTGCTAAAAGATGTTACACAAAAATTAAGACAAAAAGGACTATGGGCAGATTTTTATGGAGAGTGGACCAAAAACCAACAGAGCTGAAAGTGGTGTCATTAAATAGGTATTTACATTTATTTCATTTCATTCTAGGGGCAGTTTGTTCAATTCCATTGCAAAACGGAGATATTTGTATTTTAGTCTGAGTAAACACTATGATGGATGAATGATGTCTGGACGACAGTGATTTACTTAGAGAGTACCCGAACGCAGAACGCCTTACTCATACAAAATTATCCAATGGAATTCGACTTTGCACCTATAGAATGAAATAAAGTACATAAGCAGACCTTTTTAATGGCACTACTCCCAGCTCTGTTGGATTTTGGTCCATTTTGACGCATAGTCCTTATGACGTAAAATTATGTTTTAATTAAATCCTCTTTTTTTTTACAATCGACTGGTGCCATAAGTAATCTCCTTAATCCTCCACGCAGGAGCGTATCATGAGTCAGCCGCTTTCTAACATGAGCGCGAGAAAGCAGAAGAAAGCGGGTCGCGAGGAAAACCTGGTGAAAACACTAGTCAAAACACACGATCCTTGTCTCACGACGCGAGTTGACGACGTGGGGTGACGGCACCAGTAAAGGATTACTCGATAAATAAATAAATAATAAACATACCTCTATATTTTTCTAGCAGGAACAAGAGATTGACAAAATTAAATATCGACATAACTGTTGTCGATAAGTAAACCGTTCTAACTTCATAAAAACAGGTACTAACCAAGAAATACAGGACCCATCAAGGCTTTGTTTTAAATATCTAATAATTCATATTAATTATTTCCTATAGCTTTAGAGTATATTTTATTAGTATTTGTTATTTGATGGGTATTAAATACGAGATATGAAAATAATAATGTGTCATTTTGAGTATGTATGATTTGCATTCTTGTAATTTATCTTAATATACCTAAGCTGCGGCTAATTATACATATACCTATTTATTAAATTTACTTATCGACCACTTTAAGATTTATCGATAACAGTTCTCAGATTGTCAAAATTAAACATCGACGAGACGACGAGAGTTCCTGCTAGAAAAATATTGAGGTATAATAATAAATTAATATCATGGGACATCTTACACAAATCAACCTAGTCCCACGGTAAGCTCAATTAAATACAAATAATTTATTCCTGGCAAATATAACAAGCATGACAGGACAAAACAAAACAGACAAATTCAGCATTTAATATTATACCACGAAATTACTCGTCTCAGCATAATGTCGACCCGAAAGCCAACGCTGATCTTCCGGCGAGCCCATAATGCCATAAGGCTTTACTTAAGGTATTAAGGCTTGTGGGTACTAGGCGACGATATATGTAATAGATAGATAAGGTGCATTCATCCTTACTTGTCTTATCATGTAAACAAACACTTTTTGAAAACATTATCACATTTTTCTCTGCAATTACACATTAATCATCACGTCAAATGTTGTTGCATACTTAATTAAACTCGCAAAGTATCATAATCACTCAAAAAAGCACTGAAAAATATCATTTCTGTAAAGATTTTCGTCAATAAATGCTGTTACGGTCGGATAACTTTAAAAACATCTGACATTGATGTGACATTGCGATGTCTAGATTGTCTATGTACCATAATGTTGGCATGTCAATATATCGATATTAATACTTAAAGTACAACTCTAGGAAAATGCAATTAAAATAAATTGGTAATTTACCAAAATTTATTAGGGTTTCGTAGCAAGAATGGCAACAACGGAACCCATACTTATAGTTTCGCTATGTCCGTCTTTCCGCAGCATACTTAGCTCAGTGGCCGTTAATACTATAAATCTGAAATTTGGTACAGGTATACATATTGATCATGCCAACAAAGTGATACAATAAAAAGTTAAAAAAAATTTTTCGGGTACCTCCCCAATTGGTGATGTGGGGTGATTTTTTTTATTTGCTGTAATCGTATAGTGTGAGGTATCATTGAATAGGTCTCTTAAAAAGAAAAAGAGGCTTTTAAGAAAGTTTTTTTCTAAAGTCAATATTTTCGAAGATAATCGCTCCAGATGAAAAAAAAATTGTCCCCCCCCTCTAACTTTTGATCCAAAGGTCCAAAAAAATCATGAATACTGGGCTGGCATACAACTATTTCGAACATAATCGGCCCAGCCGTTTTTGAATAACTACGAAACCCTACACTGAGCATGGCCCGACATGCTCTTGGACGGTTTTTGTAATTGATTTCAGTATTTATTTTATTTAAAGACTGGCAGTGCTTAGTTGTCTATAGTTGGACTAAACGTCATACCATATTTAATAAAATCTTCACGTCAAACGTCATTCGTTTCGCTACTTCGCTTCACGTTGTTCGTTACGGGTGCACTTCATGTGATTTTTCTCATGACTAGTGGCGCCTTCGTTGGAGCGACAGAGAAAAATCCTCGAAATTTAACCATAGTTTTTGATATAATCTTATACGAATTAATTCTCTTCCTGACAGACGATGTAAAATCGATAATCCTCTATTTACGTACCTAAGCAGTGAAATTATCGCTGACATTTCATTATATCGACATTTCTAATCACTAGTGATTGTCTTTTGATCATCGTTGACGTTTTGTTTGTTTCACTTGGTCTGTGGTTTGTTTACATGATAAGACAAGTAAGGATGAATACACTGTACATATAAATACTTAAATACATAGACAGCCATGACCAGTCAAAGACAAAATAAGGTGTACCAACATAAAAATGTTCAAAAATATGTCCCAGTGCACTCCAATTCTGTGTAATAAGAACATCGTAACATATTTATGAGCAGATTCTTTCGATACTTATTTTTGCACTTGATTGACCAAGTTACAAATATTCGTGATAAATAAATACACAAATAATGCCCTCGCCGGTATTCGAAACCGGAACCTCCAGCTTCGTAGGCAGGGTCACTCACTACCATCGCTGCACTTCGGGGAGTGTGCTCAAGAGCTTCATGAGCTTATTCCACCATACCCATTTTACCATCGAAATTCTAGACGCACGGCCGGGTTCCACCCTTACTTGGTAGATATTCCATTTTTTCGTACAAAGCGCTTTGCGTCTTCTTTCCTTATGCGTACTGCCAAGGAGTGGAATTCCCTGCCGGCGTCTATATTTCCAAGATCATATAACCCGTCAACCTTCAAGTCAAGGGTGAATAGGCACCTTCTGGGCAAACTCACTCCATCGTAGGCCACATCTCTGCCCTTGGCTAGTCTGTGGTCATGAGTAAGCCTATTTCAAATAAAAAAAAAAACTAGGGTACAGTCTAAATATGTATACACTTCTTATGTCTGGAATATAAGGTCTAAAATTGTATATATATTTATACCCTTGACTGTACGGAGGCTGACATCATCATCATCATCATCATCAGCCTAAGTTAGTCCACTGCTGGACATAGGCCTCTCCTATTAACTATGCGTATAGACGCATTAGAAGGTAAATGCCCATAATCGCCACGCTGGGCAAGCGGATTGACGATCGCAGTAATGTGTGTGCCCATCATCAATCTTGTAGAATGGTCAGTGACACTTCAATCCCTTAGTCGACTCTTACGACACCCGCGAGAGGAGTTGGGGTGGTGACAAATGTATTCTTACTGCCGTCACCACACGGCAACCAAATATCCAATGGCTTAAAATTGGATGTTTCATCACGCTTTCATTTATAAATCACTCGGTGCATTCCACTCCACGAAAAAGTCTACTTTGTCGGAAACGTGGCGGCTATGACACCTACCTTAGAAATACATAGAAAGTGAGAGAATTCTCTATAAATACAAACACTCAGTTGTAACTAAGATACACCACAATTCGTAACTTGCTTAAGTTTACACCAAACGAGCGAATGCATTCTATCCACACTCTACGATATTCGTACGTTACACGAAACGTAATTCGTCGAAATTCGTTGATTTCGTAGAGTGGGGGATAGAATGCATTCACTCGTTTGGTGTAAACCCCCTTCAAATGTACGCGATGATCGGCGTGACAAACCTGACATTCTTGTGGAATGTACCACTGAATTCCACGCGGACGATATTCCTTGTCCCTCATTTTTTATTGAAATTCTTTTGTTCTCATTTAGGGTTCCGTAGCCAAAGTGGCAAAAACGGAGCCCTTATAGTTTCGCTATGTCCGTCTGTCCGTCTGTTCGCAGCATAGCTCAGTGGCCGTTAATACTAGAAATCTACAATTTGGTACAGGTATTAATAATTTTTCGGGTACCTCCCCAATTGGTGAAGTGAGGATGATGTTTTTTATTTGCTATAGGACACTATAGCAAATAAAAATATCATCCTACCTATTCCATGATATCCCACAGGATATCATGGAATAGGTCTCTCAAAAAGAATAAGAGTCTCAAAAGAAACTTAAGGAACTTTTTTCTAAAGTCAATATTTTCCGAGATAATCGCTCCAGAAGAAGAAAAAATTGTCTCCCCTCTAACTTTTGATCCGTAGGTCCAAAAATATGAAAAAAATCATGAATAGTGGGCTTATAGAGTACTTTAAAATAAAACTATTTCGAACATAATCGGCCCAATCGTTTTTGAATAACTACGGAACCCTACACAGAGCATGGCCCGACATGCTCTTGCCCGGTTTTTTGTTTCTTAACACCTTCGCGGACACTCAACGCCTATAATAGGCGTAATCTCATTGTTTCTTCTATTGTGTCTGGATTAGTGTCTGCGAATGTACGTGATTAAGTCCCGTAGGTTGTTAAAATATGACCATTTTGACATTGACATTTTTAACAGGCATGCGAGCTGCCAGCGGTTCAGAGCGAGCATAGTCACTACGTGTGCGACGAGAAGGGGGAGCCAAAATGTCTACCAGGATGGCAGGGAGACCTGTGCGACGTGCCTATATGCAAGAAGGGGTGCGATCCTCTGCAAGGTAAGTGCATCTCTCTACAAGTGTCATCATCATCATCATCATATCAGCCGAAAGACGTCCACTGCTGAACATAGGCCTCCCCCAAAGATTGCCATAATGACCGGTTCTGCGCTACCCGCATCCAGCGGACTCCTGCGACCCTGACCAGGTCATCGGTCTACCTTGTGGGGGGCCTACCCACGCTACGCCTTCCGGTACGTGGCCGCCACTCAAGAACCTTCCCGCCCCAACGACCATCGGTTCTACGCGCAATTTGCCCCGCCCACTGCCACTTCAGTTTAGCGATTCGGAGAGCTATTTCGGTTACTTTGGTTCTGCTGCGGATGGTCTCATTTTTAATCCGATCACGCAGAGAGACTCCTAGCATAGCCCTCTCCATTGCCCTTTGGGTGACTTTGAGCCTTCTTATGAGGCCCATTGTAAGCGGCGGTTTCTCTACAAGTTTATTGTTATTATACATATAATAAGCAAGCAGACTGATAAAAAACTGATATAGCCTGTATCCAATGATCATTGTGACAGTAGGTAATAGTCGAGTTGTTGATGTGATGTACTTGTCTAGTCCATTTTTAAACTTATTCACATTTTGTGCTGAGATCACGTCTTCTGGGAGTTTGTTCCAAGACCTCACTACTCGGCTGCTCAAAAAGTTTTTTTATACTTAAGGGTTACTGTGAGATCATAAATCAAAGAAATCTTAAACTACTAAATGCTTAGTTAGTTAATTACCCATTTATGGTCGATAATTGAGACATATTAGGCTCTCCGAAACATGTTACACATGAGATTTTTATAGGGCACCGATCTCAAAAACGACCACCCTATAGCACTATCTTTTTATTTTTTTCTTGTACAGAATTTTTCGTACTACAGGGTGTTATTTTATATTTCTGTTAAATTTGACAGGTTACTTGGCAGATTAATAGAATTTGCCTGGTATATCGGCTTTTGTTAATTTCGTAAGAAAAACTGTTTTACGTTTTCATACATAATAATTTAAATGGCATGTGTGAGAAAACCTTAAGAATAAGATCTCAGGTGACTGACGGCACACGTCAAAATAAGTAACATTAGGATGTAATGTAATAAAGGTTGCAATACACTTGTTCAGTCATTAAACTATTTTTTAATAACTCAAAAACAGTAAGAGTTAAGACACTAGTTTCTTAGAGAAATTGATTACTTTATACCTAAACTAGCTTTTGCCCGCGGCTTCGCACGCGTAGATTTTGGACTTCTATGAAAAAATAATGTAAAAACCTAACCTGAACCTCCTTTGACAGTCGTTCGCTTCTATGTGGGGTCGCAGTTCTAACCTAACCCAAAACCTACTTTGATAGCCGTTCGTTTCTGTGTGGGATCGCAGTTCTTACCTTTATAAAATGTGCTACTTTGTCATTTTAAGGAGGCACGATACCTTATACAAATGGCGAAGTATAACATTGAGACGTTTAGAAACTTCGGCAAAAATGATGCCACCAAAATTAGGCGGTTGAAATTCTCAGATATTCACCCTCCTATAAAACAATAATGTAATCCGCCACAGGCTTCGTTCTTTTCTCTTATGGTGGAATAGTCAAGCCAAAACATTTAACCGGTGATGAGTCAGTCAATAAGGACTCCCACCACAGTGACTCGATAAACCATAGAAACGATATCCATGATGTTTTTTTACTGTTTCACCATTTCACCCCTTTCAGAGGTTGAATTCTCAAAAACCTAAAACACATCTTTATCTTTTTATGTTTAGGAATACTCCTGTAAAGTTTCGGATAAAATAGTTTAAATAATCAAGTTTTCCCATACAAACTCTGGACCCCCATCATTGCACCCCTTAGGGTGTGGATTTTGACTTAAGTTTTTTAAACCACCCCTACACCCTTAAAGGAACCTACGTGCTAAAGGACCATGGGCAATTCTGTATGGAGCATGGTCCTGAAACCAACAGAGCTGAAACTTAAGTTATTAAATAGGTCTTTAAATCTACTTTATTTCATTATGTGGGCACAAAGCCGAGTTCCATCGCAGAACTGAGATATTCATATTTAAATCAGGTGAGTTTTCTTCTAAATGTCTATGTCCACTGTCGCAAAACCGAACGGCGTCTTTCTATTGCCATGTTTTCATATTATGATGATAAGTAAATCACGATATTCAACCAGAAATGACACCGGACGAACATAATTAATGGAAATGTCGATATTTCTATCTTATTTTTTTTAATTGGGTTTGCTCAATACCTACCCCTCAAAATCGAATAATCTCTGAATGCATTTATCGTAGCTCGTACTCACCACGACTCAAATACAAATATCTTAGTTCTGCAATGATATTTGACTTTGTGCTCATATCATGAAATAAAGTAGATTTTAAGACCTGTTTATTGACATAACTCTCAATGCTGTTGGTTTCAGGCCCATTTTGACGCATGGTCCTTTGGAATCTCTAGAACCAGAAGTAAACATAAATAATTAACCTTTGTTTGTTTGTTTTTCGAAAATTTTAAATAAAGGATAATTATTTATGTTCTCATTTAATTTACAGAATACTCCTGCGAAGTTTCGGATAAAATAGTCCAACTAATATTGTTTCGCCATACAAACTTTGGAGCCCCATTTCAACCCTTTAGGAGGAGAATTTTGAAAAATCCTGGAATTACTTATCTTAGATTTTTATTCTAAATTAGTTAACGCAATATGAAATTTCTTAATCTAAAACTAACTTTTTTTCATACAAACTTTCAACCCCATTTTTACCCCCTTAGGAGTATTTTTTTTTTAAATACAAGTACTCGAGGTAAAATACTCTTACTATATAACATGGTAGAGGTATGTAGATAAGTACCTACTTCTTCATTGGCAACAACACTTCTATGACGTTTTGAATTAAATAGCCCAACGAATCTGGTGCCTCCTTACAAACTTTAACCGTCCATTTAACCCCCATAGGAAATGAATTTTCAAAAAACCTGAAACACGTGTTTACTTATTTATTGTCAAAAACATTCATGTGAAGTTTCGAATAAAATAGCCCAACTAATCTTATTTCCCCATACAAACTTTAACCCTCCATTTAACCCCCATAGTGAATGAATTTTCAAAAAACCTGAAACACGTGTTTACTTATTTATTGTTAAAAACATTCATGTGAAGTTTCGAACAAAATAGCCCAACTAATCTTATTTCCCCATACAAACTTTAACCCTCCATTTAACCCCCATAGGGAATGAATTTTCAAAAACCCTGAAATATGTGTTTACTTATTTATTATTAAAAACATTCCTGTGAAGTTTCGAATAAAATAGCCCAACTAATTTTGTTTCCCCATACAAACTTTAACCCCCCATTTAACCCCTTTAAGGGAGGAATTTTCAAAAATCCGTTCTTAGTGCGCCTCTAGACACTATAAAGAATCTAAATGCCAAGTTTGAACTCTCTAGGACCAGCGGTTTGGGCTGTGCGTTGATTTAAGTCAGTCAGTCAGTCAGTCAGTCAGTCAGTCAGTCAGTCAGTCAGGACATTGCCGTTTATATATATAGAAGATAAGCTTCCCTTTAATTTAACGAATATCAATAAAAACACCGTGTATATAATGGCGTTCAGGTTTGAATCCAAGATTTTTTTGGGTCTTGCCCGTTAAAGGGTTAATTAACTGTTTAATTATATTTATATTTATTAAATTTATAATTACCCATTTATACAGGGTACTGCAAGCGGCCAGGCGAGTGCAGGTGCAAGCTGGGGTTTTACGGCGAGCGGTGCAATAAGTGCATCCCCCTGCCCGGGTGCCAACATGGGAGCTGCAACGTTTCGTTCGAATGCGTTTGCAAGGAGGGATGGGACGGTCTCTTCTGTTCTGAGCGTGAGTTTCTTATTTATTTCTAAGCCACTTTAAGAAAATGTGGTACGTTCCACTTTGTTAAAATGTTAACAAAGGCCTAATATTACAATTCGTCTAGAAATTACTATTTTAAGGTGGATGACATACACTGGCGTAACATGTAAACAAGAGAACATTTATTTGAATCACGATATTTTGCTCATATACTACATATAAATCTGCATAAAGTATTGTCATGTCATGTGTTTTGGTAGAGTAGCTTGTAAGTTTTTTAAAAAGTATTTAATTTATACGGTGACAATATCAAAATTTCTCAACATTACAAATTTTGTTAGTCAACTCTATTGTACGAGTAAGTATCAGGTGCAGAACAGAAGATACGCACTCCCGTGTAAAGAAGAAATAAAGAGAAAAAAGAGACACGGGGATGATAACTGATGAGCTGGTGCGATTTTTGAATTTCACCAGTGACTTATTCTCACCGAAAACAAGTGATTTCCCTTAAGTTCGTATTTTTGAAATGTCGTCGGTGACTGGTATTGTCATACCTCTGATATCGCTTTACGAGTGCCCCCACCCACTCGATTTGAAATCACCGTGTGACTATTTTTGACAGTTAACTTAGTGACATCTGCCATCTTTCAAAACTTTAATTTTCTTTTCAAATGACATTGACATTCCGTTTTACATTCGACCACTTTGACAGAACCTAATACGAGTTATAGGTAGTATGAAAAATAAAAACCGATACTAAGGGCAACACTGCGCAAAAAGGAACGTAACAGGATAGTTGTCTATGATTGTACATTGTACATTGTACAATTTCTGCATGTTAGTATCTTTACTTACGTGTGAGAATCAAATACGGTATTTGGAAAACAGTGACTTCAAATCACAGGTGATAATTTTAGTCACCAGTGATCTCAATATCATCGGTGAAATTCAAAAATCGCACTCGGCGCTTATCGCTGTGTCTTTTATTTACACGGGAGTGCGTATCTTTTGTTCGTGTTTATAGCCGATAGTTCATAACTTCATAGCTTAGTAGCTCGCGAGACTGCCTATAAATAAATAAATATCTTGGGACATCTTACACAAATCGACCGAGTCCCACGGTAAGCTCAATTAAGGCTTGTGAATCACAAGCCTTAATTGAGCTTACATATTTCGTCGCCTGGTACCCCACATCACAAGTTGTGATGTGGGTACCATGCGACGAAATATATAATAGATAGATACTTAAATACATAGACAGCCATGACCAAGGAACAAATATTTGTGATAAATAAATACAAAAATATTTGTGCAACTCGCCGGGATTCGAACCCGGAACCTCCAGCTTCGTAGGCAGGGTCACTACCAACTAGGCTACAGAGGCTGACAAATACAGAGGCCTATAGCGGCGATAATATTGTACGAAACGGATCAAATCTGTCATCGATCAAAACCCACGTAAAAATAAACTTTGATCCATTGAAATAAGGTGCCCTGACAGCGTCAATCTCATCGACCTACATACAACCCACGAACTCGTTTCGTAAACGGTTAAAAGTAATAAAAGGATGTAAATCGATGTGACCGTTATAGCAGTCGTGGTCAATGCGTCTTCCATTTTCTATTTAAACTTGTTTAATCAATCTCTTCATCGATTAAAATAGTACATTACGACACAAGTGCGACAAACATGAAATTCGAAACGAGTGGTGATATTTTAAAACACGACTGAAGGGAGTTTTGCACGTGTCTCGTACGACGTTTTTTAGTACAGATGGCCCTCCGAAGTTTTGGACCTGACGTAAAATGAACCACTTCTCGCACTAGTGCCTAAAAAATGCACCATCTGTACTAAAATAGTACATTACGACACATGTGCGAAAAACATGAAATCGACACGAGTTACGAATTTCGTTTTTGCACGTGTCTCGTACGACGTTTTTCAGTACAGATGGCCGTCCGAAGTTTTGAACCTGACGTAAAATGAGCCACTTCTCGCACTAGAGCCTAAAAAATAAACCATCTGTACTAAAAAAATAATTAAAAAAAGTTTTAAGTTAAACGGTTTTTATTGCACCAAAAACTAGAAAATAAAAATTTGTTGTAACTAACCGTAGATGCTACTTTCTGTAGATTAGTCACGTGAAACTATTATCACTGTAGTCTTCCCAAGTCGGATAATGAAAGCCACGTTTAGCATCTATGTCAGTGGATTAAGCGTTACCTAATCGGAAACTTTTACCAAACTAAAATAAAAAAGTGGGGCGTACGCAATTATGATTAAGTCACTACAGTTATTTAAGAAGACACATAGAAATCAAGACAGCAATAGTGTAATAAGTTTTGTTCTGGCCTTGATACAAGTTACTTACCTCTGTAGAAGTGTTGGAACAGATTGATTGATTAATTGCAAAATTAAAGCTACAATTACATATTTTGAACTTGTATGTTTCTTTATAATAACGCCCCACGTTTTTATTTTAGTTTGGTAAAAGTTTCCGATTAGGTAACGCTTAATCCACTGACATAGATGCTAAACGTGGCTTTCAGCATCCGACTTGGGAAGACTACAGTGATAATAGTTTCACGTGACTAATCTACAGAAAGTAGCATCTACGGTTAGTTACAACTAATTTTTATTTTCTAGTTTTTGGTGCAATAAAAACCGTTTAACTTAAAACTTTTTTTAATTAATTTATTTTCAAGTTTTTAGTGCAATTGTTAAGTTAATTTCCGATACTAAATATTCTACATCAAAGATGTTGTTTGTAATATGCAATACAATTATGCATGCTAGCGTTTAACTTTCGCGATTTAATAACGACAGGGCTGACAGGGGTATACTCATACTCTCAGTCATATCAACCGGATGACTGCAGGTCCAACGGCACGTCCTATGCGAGTCTGACAGCCGGAGGGCCGTAGGCTCGACTGCTCGCCTTACGCGAACCACTCACATTGTGAGTCTATCAGCTGGAGGGATGTAGGCCCGACAACTCACCCTACGCGAACCACTCACGCTGTCACTCTATCAGCCAGAGGGCCGAAGGCCCGACGGCCTGCCCTACGCGAACCACTCACGCTGTCGCTCTATCAGCTGGAGGGCCGCAGGCCCGACGGCTCGCCCTACGCGATTCACCCACGCTGTCACTCTATCAGCCTGAGGGCCGTAGGCTCGACGGCTCACCCTACGCGAACCACTCACGCTGTCACTTTATCAGCTGGAGGGCCGCAGGCCCGACGGCTCGCCCTACGCGATTCACTCACGCTGTCACTCTATCAGCCGGAGGGCCGCAAGCCCGACTGCTCGCCCTTCGCGATCCACTCACGCTGTCACTCTATCAGCCGGAAGGCCGCAGGCCCGACGGCTCGCCCTACGCTATCCACTCACGCTGTCACTATCAGCCGGAGGGCCGAAGGCCCGACGGCTCGCCTTACGCTACGCGATCCACTCACGCTGTCACTCTATCAGCTGGAGGGCCGCAGGCCCGAGGGCTCGCCCTACGCGATCCACTCACGCTGTCACTCTATCAGCCAGAGGGCCGAAGGCCCGACGGCCTGCCCTACGCGAACCACTCACGCTGTCGCTCTATCAGCTGGAGGGCCGCAGGCCCAACGGCTCGCCCTACACGAACCCGATGGCCCGAGGGGTGAACTCACACTATCAACAATTAAGCGGACCGCAGGTCGGGCGCCACGTCCTACGCGGACTACCCACGCTGTCAGTGGTTATGGCAACCGACATAGCTCTTCGAATCGCTAAACTGAAGTGGCAGCGGGCGGGGCTCGTTGCGCGTGGAACCGATGGCCGTTGTGGCGGTAAGGTTCTCGAGTGGCGGTCACGACCGAAGGCGCAGCGTGCGTAGGCCCCTCACAAGGTGGAGTCATGCTCATGACCTGGTGAAGGACGCTGGATGCGAGTGGCACAGAGCCGGTCACTTGGTCCTTGTGGACCGGCTCTATGCCACTCGCATCAAGGCAATCTTTTGCCACAAGGCAATCTTTGCGGGAGGCCTATATTGACCAGTAAACGTCTTCCGGCTGATATGATGATGATGATGATGATGATAATGAAATCCGTACGTTTCTACCAAATATCTAAAGCAGTACTTCAAAATTTACATATTGCTAAACCTAGCGGTTGTGGCAGGCAGTAACACTGGAGTAGGTATCAGATTTGAGGAGTTGGACATTAGTATTAAATTCGCATGTTTCTACTTAATATTTAAAGAACTTCTTTAAAATCGAGATATCGATAAAAAATTAACCTTGCGGTTATTGTGGGCAGTACTGCAGCATCAGGAGTGAGGAGTTAGAAGTCAAGATCAGGCTGTTAGAATTTGATTATGCCCATATTATGCCAAACATGCTATACTTTCAGTTTCACGTGTCTATCACTCACGGTTAAGGTAAGCAGTACGTCTGCAGCATCAGACTTTGAGGATACAAGGATACAAATATTATAATATTGCATTGTCATGGGGACTTGATAAGAGTTCAAAATTTTATTGATTTCGGTGCAGTAGAAGTGGTCGAAAAATCGATCACAAGATTTGAAGCATCGACGACAGTTGATACGCGGTGAAGTTAATAAAAACCGTTTAATAAAAAGGTTTTATAATATACGTTCTCGTAAATTTTTAACAGACTTCACACACGCGGTTTCTCAATTCGAATTGATTGTTTTTATTTGTATTTTTATTCGAGTTGGTATAACTGGTGTGGAATTGACATATCATATCACGATTCACATTAGGTCCTAAACTGAATCGCATTAGTAGATCCCCCTGATCGCACCCCATGATGGAATATTAATATAGATGGAAAATTTAACCTTGGGCGGGCATGGCGATTGTCAGTTTGCCATGGAAATAGCGAGAGAGTTTAAGAAACGTGGTAAGACCAGGGGGGTTCATTATTATTCATTCATTATTATCAGCCTATGATAGTCCACTGCTGCACGTAGGCCTCTCCTATTGACTATACGTATAGACGTATTAGGAGGTAAATACCCATAATCGCCACGCTGGGCAAGCGGATTGGCGATCGCAGTAATGTGTCCACTATGATGACGCTGCTGCCCATCATCAATCTTTTATCAAATAATGGCCAGTGACACTTCAATCCCTTAGTCGACTCTTACGACACCCGCAGGAGGAGTTGGGGTGATGGTGACAAAACTACTACATCGAAATTCGTAAATTTCGAGGATTTTTCTCTGTCACTCAAACGAAAGCGTCATTAGAGTGAGCGAGACAAATCCTCGAAATTTAAGAATTTCGTTTTTCGCGGTATGGCCGCAGGGGGGTTACCATGACGTACTAACGCGATTCAGTTTAGGTCAAGGACAAGGCTATATGAGTCGTATATCTCTGTCGCTTTCCATGAACCTAAACTGTTGGCCTGTCGCGAACTCCGAAGTTCACAAATTACGAGGATTTGTCTCTGTCACACCAACGAAGGCGTCATTAGAGTGACAGAGACAAATTCCGAGCGGCAGGGCCGCTGAATTGCATTAATACGTCATGGTAACCCCCAGGCTTATTTTGTAGTTTTTAAGGTGACTCTACAGGGTGTAAGTCTAATACGGGCGACGCTCTTAACGGGTGTTAGTTTACGATATAATAAGTACATTTAAATAACTTTTATTTAAAATTAGAGCAACAAAATTTTCCGTACAAAATAATTCAGCGCGCAATGTAGAGCAACATACGCGGGTTAAGCACTCGTTGACAGCTAATTTCAAAAGCAGATGACATAACTGCCATATCAACAATAACAAATGTTCGTACCTACATTGCTGCTCCGATAATCTTAAAAAAATTCTGTGGGGTCTAAATTAAGAGTAACTTTAAAAAAACCTCGTAATCCATGATTACACTAATGAATCCCATGCCTGGCTTAATTGATCGCCCGTATTAGATTTACACACTGTATACGGAAATAAGATATTATAAGAAAAACGACAGTATTTTAGAACGTTCTTAGCTACTTGCGCTAGAATTCCAAATAAATTATTGACTTCCTTTAGTTAAAGTAGTCGCGTATAAAAAGTTTTTAAATACGCACGTTCTAACCGATAGATATCGTTTATTGAACGCATGCGTGCGGCAGTGTCATACGACGACTCATGTCGTGACGAGAATAATGATCACTAAAGAAAGTGAAACTATAGTAAACTAGCGACCCGCCCCGGCTGCGCACGTGTACTATACCTCCATAAAAACCTTCCTCTTGAATTACTCTACCTATTAAAAAAAATCTCATCAAAATCCGATGCGTAGTTTTTTTTATGTTGGCAAACAAAGTGGCTCCACTCCACCTGATCGTAAGTGAAAAGTAGAGCCCAAATCGCGGCGGCAACGAACAAGAGACAATCAGTAACCTGTTAGTTGCCACCGCCTTGCCGGCCCGCTAGATGCTTCTTCACGCTTCGTTTAAAGGGTCCCAACTTATAAGTATGCGGAAACACATGTGCCGGTAAAGAATTCCACTTTTGAATAGTCCGGCATATGAAGGAATTGCCGAATTTCTTAGTACGTGTGGGAATATTTTCCACGGTGAAGGAGTGACACCGCAAACTGGCACGTGTGGTTTTGTAGATTTAAGCGTACAAAGGGACATAGGGACAGAAAAAGTGACTTTATTTTATACTATGTAGTGATAAACTCTGTATGTCTTCGGCCGGCAACCCCTTTCGTCCCGGCCTCTATAGTAATGTACTATTATTGTACGATCAATTTAACCATAACAAATATTTATCTAGGTACTTCCATATCATAATTATCCTATTATATATTCAGAAGCGGTAATGTAATGCATCATAATATTAACATTAAAGTATCGGTGTCAGTACATTAATGTTAACATTATAATTTTGTTTTTTTTTTAATACATATTTATTGTAGGATAAATACTTACTGTATAGGATAATACACAAATTGAGTAATTTCAACTGATTTGTATTGTTATATTTAGAGGTATTTTACTAAGTGCATATCAATGTAAATAAAGGTAAATTATCATTCTAAACTTATGATAAGAACGTAGATAAAATCTGTCTGTCAGCCTCCGTAGCCTAGTTGGTAGTGACCCTGCCTACGAAGCTGGAGGTTCCGGGTTCGAATCCCGGCGAGGGCATTCTTTGTGTATTTATTTAACACAAATATTTGTTCCTTGGTCATGGTTGTCTATGGGTCAATCACTTTTTTTTTGTTTTTATGTGACACTACTGAATAATATATTTTTTTTATTGTATTACTTAACATTCATGGATTCTAATGTATACAACATTAAATAAGACTATTAAATAACAATTGACCAAAATATCAATTTATAATTTGTACTAAATTATAGGGTAAATAATAGGTTTTCTAGGAGACACATTTTCACTTCCATACTAAAATGTCATGTCACTGCGTAAACTTTAAGAGTGAAATACCTTTTTGGTTAAAAAAAATCCCACTGTAGCATTTAATGTCACAGTCTTTTTCAATAAAACATTGCGTTAACCATCTTTTAACGCAAAGTTTAAGCAAGAAAAGTAATTACTTTTTTCAAGAATATAGTTTTAAAAATTGTCACTGTCTACTAATAAAAAACAAGTTCTCCCGACTCACCGAGTCAAAAATATGCAATAAATGGCGTGATGCCGCACAACATTGACTCGACTCGACCAATAGAAAACCGATCTGAGAGTCACGTGAGTCGGTCCGCCATTAGAACGGCAGTTGGTTGTATTGTATCTTTCATTTCGTCCAGAGCTCTGATACAGGTAAGGTGGCTTTATTCTATTTCTCCTGACTTACTGCGATTTTACGTATTTTTTTACGAATTTGGTTCGAAACTATAGTTTAATACATGACACTGGGGTCTGATTTTGTTGAGAAACCTATTTATTGTCATCATTTGTTTAGATTAGGCTTTTATCTGGATTAAACACGATTTTGTCTCCTGGGTCACCAGTCCACTTACTGACTTTTTCGGTGACCCAAGAGACAATATTGGTAAGACAAGAGACACGCACTTCTTTTTCTTAATGTCACAGTCTTTTTCAATAAAACATTGCGTTAACCATCTTTTAACGCAAAGTTTAAGCAAGAAAAGTAATTACTTTTTTCAAGAATATAGTTTTAAAAATTGTCACTGTCTACTAATAAAAAACAAGTTCTCCCGACTCACCGAGTTAAAAATATGCAATAAATGGCGTGATGCCGCACAACATTGACTCGACTCGACCAATAGAAAACCGATCTGAGAGTCACGTGAGTCGGTCCGCCATTAGAACGGCAGTTGGTTGTATTGTATCATTCATTTCGTCCGGAGCTCTGATACAGGTAAGGTGGCTTTATTCTATTTCTCCTGACTTACTGCGATTTTACGTATTTTTTTACGAATTTGGTTCGAAACTATAGTTTAATACATGACACTGGGGTCTGATTTTGTTGAGAAACCTATTTATTGTCATCATTTGTTTAGATTAGGCTTTTATCTGGATTAAACACGATTTTGTCCCCTGGGTCACCAGTCCACTTACTGACTTTTTCGGTGACCCAAGAGACAATATTGGTAAGACAAGAGACACGCACTTCTTTTTCAGAGTTTTAATGCCTTTACTCACAATAAGTTATTAAATCATTGATATTTATAGTACGTAAATGTATTTGCAATATCAAAAAATGACATTTTTGTTTACCCATTGTTTCTAATAAGAGTATCGATTCATTTTTACTTCTTATTTTTCTGATGGCAGCGTATATCCATGCCAAGCATATTCAGACTATCTTGTAAACCAAGAGGAGTGTTCTGAAGAGTTGGAACTGGGTGGAAGGAAGACGTTTTGGTGGAGAAAGCGCACACTTGAGTCTTTTGGCGTTGAACTCGACCAAGTTATCGGAACCCCATTTGCAAATAAGATCCAGAACCCGATCTAGCTCAACGACAAGATCGCGTTTATCGCCAATTTCTGCCCTGCTTGCCCCAGGCCGACCGAGATAACGCCCATGGATCGTACTGTCATCTGCATAACAATGAATGTTTCCTAAAGGAAGTTAGTCATTGATATGCAGAAGAAAGAGGGTATAGGCGATAAAACGGAGCCCTGAGGGACGCCAGCATTCACTGTCACGAACCGCGAATCACACCCAGACACGGATTCTGCGCTCATTCAGGAAGTCAGCAATCCATTTGCTTAACTTGACAGGCAGGCCATTCGCA
Organism: Thaumatotibia leucotreta; assembly: GCA_025490895.1. Classification (NCBI taxonomy): domain Eukaryota; kingdom Metazoa; phylum Arthropoda; class Insecta; order Lepidoptera; family Tortricidae; genus Thaumatotibia; species Thaumatotibia leucotreta. Next base: position 16,870 of record JALPQI010008513.1, on the reverse strand, counting down.
GGAAGCTTGGAGAGAAGAGCTTTGTGCCAAACCCGATCAAAAGCCTTGGCGATGTCGAGACTGATCGCCAAGGCCTCGCCGTGTTTGCCAATTGCCTCCCTCCAGAGGTACGTGACATACGCTAGAAGATCACCCGTTGATCGTTTCTGCCTCAAGCCATACTGCCGAATCATACAAAAGGGAGTGATCTTCTAGGTAACGGATCAATTGGTCGTTCATGATCCGCTCCATCACTTTGCATAACACTGAGGTTACGGCAATGGGGTGGTAGTTAGATGGGTCTGAAGTTGAACGGGGTCCTTTTTGGGGACCGGCTGGACATTAGCCTCTCTCCAAGTTTCCGGAATGCTACCAGACGAGTACGAAAGACTAAAGTGGCGCGTCAATACTGGAGACAACTCTGCTGCACATTTCCTGAGTACGATCGCTGGGATACCGTCAGGACCACTGGCTTTTTGGATGTCAAGTGACTGTAAAGCCTGGCGTACATCGCGATGCCTAAAATGAATTTCGGTCATCACGGCACCACAGGAAGGTATGGATGTTGGTGGCATAGAGCAGTCATCAACACGAGAGTTCACAGCAAAGAGGCTAGACATGGGATCGGCTTTCTCTTGCGCCTGATGAGCTAATGAACCATCTGGTAATCTCAGCGGTTTCAGCGATGGTTGGCAGAAATTTGACTGCACAGTTTTTGCCAGACGCCAGAAACTTCGCGACCCAGTTGGGTGCGAGACTAGCTCCAAACCTACGTTTGCAACGCTCTGGGCGTCTGCTCTAATATACGCCCTCTTGCAGACCTTGGTGGCAGTATTGTAAGCTGATTTCAGCGAAACAATGTCGGGATCATTACAGGCGCGGCCCCTGATCCAAACTCGATACGCCACCTGTTTGTTGTTAATGGCTTCAGCGCACGCGCTATTGAACCAGGGTCGTCTATGCCTCTTAATGACTGCATCGGAATAAGGAATGTAGTATTCCATTCCTAGACCGATCTCGCCAGCAATAGACGCAGCACTTGCTGAGGGATCCTTCTCGCTAAAGCAGCGTTGCATCAAAGGAACGGACGCGAAATAGTCACACATGCCGTCCCAATCTGCTGACGAGTAGTGCCATATTCTGTGCTTTACCGCCGGCGATTGAGGTATGGCTGCACTGGGTACTATACTCGATACCAGGCAGTGGTCAGAGGAGCCAAAGAAAAAATAATTTCCGGCAAACAACTACACCTTATGAAAAAAGACTATAAAATGTGTCATATTCTCATATAAATCACGTTCGTTTCATTAAAAAGTCTTCCGAGTCACCGATTTGTCTCTTGGCTTACCAAATCGTACATTAATAAAGTCTCTTGGATTACCGTGTTGTCTCTTGGGTCACCAACATGTCACAAGTTTAATTAACATATTTTTAAATTGTTTTATGCAATTTTAAGAGTTATATCTTAACTTTTAAAATAAATGGTGTTTAAAACAAAAGGAGACGTCAGAGTTACGATATATGTTTTATTGGTATTAGTTAACACTAATTAAAAGAAAAAAAATTGTATGTTTTTGTTACAAGTGACTCAAGAGACATAACTAATAGATGTAATTTTCGACTTATATCATATTTCGCCATAATTTACATGTGTTAATAACAAAAAAGTGTATATGTACACATCACACTAGTTAGACATGTCGTCCATTAAATACAAAAGCGACACAACTCAAAAACCGTCAAAAATGTTTTTATTGCAAAAACGACATTATAAGCACTGATATTTTACGTGGCACTAAGACACCTGTCGATTTGACGTTAGAAAGTATCAAAATTATGCAGGTGCCCTTTTTGCACTATCCCTCTTTCGAGACTAACTTCAGTGCTAAACTGCCATTTTGTCAGTTGCGACTCGACCGTTGACCAAAACGAACGACATTTTTGTGAAAAAGTGCCATAAAACGAAAACATAAGTGATTACGTTAAGAAATATGTAAGCAAAAGTGCCATATTTGTAGATGTGGCCGTTTTGAATAAAATAAATACGTATATATTATGTTTCTTTTATATAAAAAGGAGTCGCAAAACGGAATGTGGCAGTTTTAATTTCAAAATATCCTCTTAAATTTAATTTTTCATTAATCAAAACTGCCGTATTAGGATTTGCAACCTTTTTGAATTAAAAATAAATTCAAATGCATTAATCACAAGAGCCATATTTATACATGATGCTGTTTTTAATAAAGTAAATATGTATGGTTTAGATTTCTTTATAAACAAAGGAGCCGCAATACGGAATGGCAGTTAAGATTCTAAAATGTACACTTCATAGTACGTTTCAAAAAACATTGTTGCATTTACAACCGTTTTTGATTCAGTATAATATTAAAATCCATAAATGTACCAGATTGAATAATTGTGTTTCTTTTGCATGAAATCTTAAAAAATACAATACATCTTATAAAAACAGTAGGTAATTGTAAAACGTGGTACTTTATAATGTGTTCGTTTTACTTAAAAGTATATTAAAGATTGTGTGGAAAGGATGACTATGAATGTTGTGGACCTATAATCACGAAGAAACAATAATGGCATAAACCTCAGATTATTAAGTAGGTATTTGTCATACTTTCCTGCATATTATTTGTATACAATACAAGTAAAAACAAACATAGATATAACCCCGTTGTATGTTTTACTGAATCTAAAAACTTACTTTTTCACTTTTGGCAATGCCAACATAGGGATGATGACTGTATTTAAAATAAATTATTAGACATTATGCACTGCATCATACACGAATAAGTTATTACTAATACATAGACTGCAGTTTAATTATTGTGCAGAACTTTTATTTAATATAAGTGTAGTATACCAACGTGACGTCACTTTTGTATATTTCATGTAAATCTTTCAAAAATCGAAAAAAATGTTGATTTGACTTGACAGTCATCATGTCTATTACTTCACTACATAGGTAGTACCTACTCAAGTACTAGTGAGAAACTGTCATGAGGTCTAGAAAAAAAAATGTTACTTTATTACTAATCATAAGTAAATTTTTACGAAAGACTTATTATCGCAGCAATTAAATATTGAAAGATATACTTTTGTGTCGGCAAAAATTAAGTTCTTGCATCAATTCTAATGAAAAAACTAGTAAACCGTCAAAACATATCAATTTGGATCATTTAGTATGGGATCATAGTAACCACCCCACAAATACAATACACATAGAAAAAACAAATAACTGAAAATGTACTTAACCGATTTTTATTATTTACATGCTTTTAGGTGGGCTAGTTCCGGTTTGTAGTAAAAAATAAGTGGTATCAAAGTAATTCCATTCTCAACAATTTAACTTTGATCGCGTTGTATTTATTTTATATTTATTAACTAAAGTTACCACATTTTTTATATAGCAGGTTGATTCTTGAGGTAAACCGATAATTATATCTGAATTTTAAGTTAGTACGTCCGTTAAATTCATAAAAATTTGTAACCAAAGTTAAAATTAATCAAAGTAACCCCGGTTTACGGTACCTAAAAACATGTTCTGACAATATGTAAGTAAAGAAATAGTAAGAAAAAGTTTTGTCTGGTTCAGTTTTGTTAAAAACCAGTACTTCTATGTTTAAGATATGATTTTATGTATGCTTTAAATGAAATAAATGCTTATTTTTTTGTATTTGTGGCCTTTGATGGAATTTTTTTTATCAGAGTTCATGTTAAATTTTTATGCAAAACGGACGTATACGCTCATAAAAGCTTGCACAGCAAATATTACTTCCTAATAACCAAACACATCAAAAGAGGGTTAAAATGCCTACAAATTGATATATAACACATATAATATTAATGCTGTAAAAACTTTTTGTGAACAAAAAACGATTACAAAATCTTTAAACAGCTCCCCTGTAAAAAGTAAATTTTTGACTTGTGTCGCTTTTGTATTTAATGGACGTGTGTTAACATGCTATTTTAGTGAATTTTCCGTGGTTACCCAGGGGACTACTCATCCTCTCTTTTATTATTAACTTCTCTTTATCCACGGGTACATTTCCTGCATCCTGGAAGAATGCCCACGTAATCCCACTACCCAAAACCTCTAATCCTGTCGATTTTTCTCAATACCGTCCCATCTCCATTCTCCCTATTTTGTCTAAAGTTATAGAACATTTTGTTAATCGCCGTCTCCTATCTCATCTTAATATGCATTCCCTGTTAAATCCCTTCCAGTCTGGTTTCCGCCCCAGGCATAGCACAGTCACCGCCTTAGTTAAAGTCACCGATGACATTCGCCATAATATTGAGCATAAAAAGCTCACTATCTTAGTTCTCCTTGACTTCAGTAGTGCTTTCAACACTGTTAACTTCGACCTACTTCTCAGTATACTCCGGACTCTAAATTTTTCTGAAACGACTCTGTCATGATTCCGCAACTACCTTATTGGTAGGCGTCAGCGTGTGAGGGTTGACGACCAGTTCTCGGACTGGTATGAACTCTCCGCTGGCGTGCCGCAGGGTGGTGTCCTTTCTCCGCTTCTATTCTCAATTTTTATTAATGGTATCACCAGGTCACTTAATTCGTCTTATCACTTATATGCGGATGACCTGCAGATTTATTCAGCGGCTAGTATTGAAAATTTTGCTAGTTTAGTTAACGACATAAATGGGGATTTAGAATTAATTCGTTGTTGGGCCCGTAATTATGGATTGAAAGTGAATGCGAAGAAATCGCAAGCAATTGTTATTGGTAGTCCTTACTATATAACTAAGCTCTCAGACATGACGGTTCCGGACATTTATTTTGGTGAGACACCTATCCCATTCTCATCGACTGTGCGAAATCTGGGTATTACCATGAATCAGACGCTTTCCTGGACACCCCATGTGGCGGAAATTAGCCGAAAGGTGTTTGCATCTCTTCATTCTTTGAGACGTCTACAAAACTTTCTCCCATTTCAAACGAAAATTACCCTTGCGCAGTCTCTCTTGCTCCCACTGCTAGATTATGGAAATATTGCTTTCCTGGACCTGAGGGAGGAGCTGCTCGATAAGCTCGAACGTTTGCAGAATGTGTGCATCAGATATATTTTTGGCTTACGTAAATACGATCATGTTTCTCAATTTCGTTCTCAACTTGGGTGGCTTCCGATCCGCCGTCGCAGAGATGTACATGTCCTGTCCTTGCTTTTTAACGTACTTTTCAATCCTTCTTCGCCTCCTTACCTTTCTGAAAGATTTCTTTATTTAGCTGATGTCAGTAATCACCGTTTACGTTCAAGTGCTAACCTCACTCTTGCTTTACCGTGTAATAAGTCTCGAACTTACTCTAGATCTTTTTTGGTGCGTGCTGTGAAATTATGGAATGGGTTGCCGCTGTCCTTCCGACAGGCTCAGTCTGTAACGTCACTCAAGAACGGTCTGAAGAAGTTGTGGCTCTCCGACAGTTTGTGAAATGGTTGAGTATTTTATTTTATTTATAGATATGTAGTATATGTATTTAAACGGTTTTTATTAACTTCACCGCGGATCAACTGTCGTCGATGCTTCAAATCTTGTGATCGATTTTTCGACCACTTCTACTGCACCGAAATCAATAAAATTTGGAACTCTTATCAAGTCCCCATGACAATGCAATATTATAATATTTGTATTCTTGTATCCTCAAAGCCTGATGCTGCAGACGTACTGCTTACCTTAACCGTGAGTGATAGACACGTGAAAATGAAAGTATAGCATGTTTGGCACAATCAAATACTAACAGAGGCGATCTTGACTTCCAACTCTTCATTCCTGATGCTGCAGTACTGCCCACAATAACCGCAAGGTTAATCTTTTATCGATATCTTGATTTTAAAGAAGTTATTTAAATATTAAGTACAAACATGCGAATTTAATACTAACGTCCAACTCCTCAAATCTGATACCTACTCCAGTGTAACTGCCTACCACAACCGCTAGGTTTAGCAATATGTAAATTTTGAAGTACTACTTTAGATATTTGGTAGAAACGTCCGGATTTCATTATCATCATCATCATCATCATATCAGCCGAAAGACGTTCACTGGTGAATATAGGCCTCCCCCAAAGATTGCCTTGTGGCAAAAGATTGCCTTGATGCGAGTGGCACAGGGCCGGTTCCTGTAGACCGGCCCTGTGCCACTCGCGTCCAGCGTCCTACACCAGGTCATGAGCATGAGTCCATCTTGTGAGGGGCCTACCCACGCTGCGCCTTCTGTTACGGTCGTGACCGCCACTTGAGAACCTTACCGCCCGAACGGCCATCGGTTCCACGCGCAACGAGTCCCGCCCGCTGCCACTTCAGTTTTGCGATTCGAAGAGCTATGTCGGTTACTTTGGTTCTGCTGCGGATGGTCTCATTTCTAATCCAATATCGCAGAGAGACTCCTAGCATAACCCTCTCTATTGCCCTATGGGTCACATTGAGCCTTCTTATGAGGCCCATTGTAAGCGACCACGGTTTAGTACCGTATCTCATCACTGGCAACATACACTGATCAAAGACTTTCGTCTTCAAACCCTGCGGAATACTGGACTAAAAGACACAGACGGTTATAATACTGACTTCCAACTCCTCAAACCTGATGCTGCTGAGACACGTGCCACTGCCTGCAATAACCGCCAGGTTTATCGAAATGTTGAATTTAAAGTAACGCTTTAGCTAATGGGTAAAAATATATCAACTGAATACTCACTTCCAAATCCTCTAATCTGATACGGCAATATTACCATAAACGCTATTAGTGTGCCATAACCGCTGACAGCGTGGGTAGTCCGCGTAGGACGTGGCGCCTGACCTGCGGTCCGCTTGTTGATAGTGTGAGTTCACCCCTCGGGCCATCGGGTTCGCGTAGGGCGAGCCGTTGGGCCTGCGGCCCTCCGGCCGATAGAGGGACAGCGTGAGTGGACCGCGTAGGGCGAGCCGTCGGGCCTGCGGCCCTCCAGCTGATAGAGTGACAGCGTAAGTGATTCGTGTACTTAGGGCGAGCCATCGGGTTTTCGATCCTCCAGCTGATAGAGTGGCAGCGTGAGTGGATCGCGCAAAGCGAGCCGTCGGGCCTGCGGCCCTCCGGCTGATAGAGTGACAGCGTGAGTGGTTCGCGTAGGGTGAGCTGTCGGGCCTACGGCTCTCCGGCTGATAGAGTGGCAGCGTGAGTGAATCGCGTAGGGCGACCCGTTGGGCCTACGGCCCTCCGGCAGATAGAGTGACAGCGTGAGTGGTTCGCGTAGGGCGGCCTGTCGGGCCTGCGGCCCTCCAGCTAATGGAGTGACAGCGTGAGTGGATCGCGTAGGGCGAGCTGTCGGGCCTTCGGCCCATTGGCTGATAGACTGACAGCGTGAGTGGATCGCGTAGGACGAGCCGTCGGGCCTGTGGCCCTCCGGCTGATAGAGTGACAGCGTGAGTGATTCGTGTACTTAGGTCGAGCCATCGGGTTTTCGGCCCTCCAGCTGATAGAGTGACAGCGTGAGTGGTTCGCGTAGGGCGGGCCGTCGGGCCTGCGGCTCTCCATCTGATAGAATGACGGCGTGAGTGGTCCGCGAGGGCGGGCTGTCGGGCCTGCGGCCCTCCAGTTGATAGAGTGACGGCGTGAGTGGATCGCATAGGGCGAGCCGTTGGGCCTTCGGCCCTCCGGCTGATAGAGTGACAGCGTGAGTGAATCGCGTAGGGCGAGCCGTCGGGCCTGCGGCCCTCCGGCTGATGGAGTGACAGCGTCAGTGGATCGCGTAGGGCGAGCTGTCGGGCCTTCGGACCACTAGCTGATAGACTGACAGCGTGAGTGGTTCGCGTAGGGTGAGCCGTCGGGCCTGCGGCCCTCCAGCTGATAGAGTGACAGCGTAAGTGATTCGTGTACTTAGGGCGAGCCATCGGGTTTTCGACCCTCCAGCTGATAGAGTGGCAGCGTGAGTGGATCGCGCAAAGCGAGCCGTCGGGCCTGCGGCCCTCCGGCTGATAGAGTGACAGCGTGAGTGGTTCGCGTAGGGTGAGCTGTCGGGCCTACGGCCCTCCGGCTGATAGAGTGACAGCGTGAGTGAATCGCGTAGGGCGAGCCGTTGGGCCTACGGCCCTCCGGCAGATAGAGTGACATTCGCGTAGGGCGGCCTGTCGGGCCTGCGGCCCTCCAGCTAATGGAGTGACAGCGTGAGTGGATCGCGTAGGGCGAGCTGTCGGGCCTTCGGCCCATTGGCTGATAGACTGACAGCGTGAGTGGATCGCGTAGGACGAGCCGTCGGGCCTGTGGCCCTCCGGCTGATAGAGTGACAGCGTGAGTGAGTCGTGTACTTAGGGCGAGCCATCGGGGTTTCGGCCCTCCAGCTGATAGAGTGACAGCGTGAGTGGTTCGCGTAGGGCGGGCCGTCGGGCCTGCGGCTCTCCATCTGATAGAATGACGGCGTGAGTGGTCCGCGAGGGCGGGCTGTCGGGCCTGCGGCCCTCCAGTTGATAGACTGACGGCGTGAGTGGATCGCATAGGGCGAGCCGTTGGGCCTTCGGCCCTCCGGCTGATAGAGTGACAGCGTGAGTGAATCGCGTAGGGCGAGCCGTCGGGCCTGCGGCCCTCCGGCTGATGGAGTGACAGCGTCAGTGGATCGCGTAGGGCGAGCTGTCGGGCCTTCGGACCACTAGCTGATAGACTGACAGCGTGAGTGGTTCGCGTAGGGTGAGCCGTTGGGCCTGCGGCCCTCCAGCTGATAGAGTGACAGCGTGAGTGATTCGTGTACTTAGGTCGAGCCATCAGGTTTTCGGCCCTCCAGCTGATAGAGTGACAGCGTGAGTGGTTCGCGTAGGGCGGGCCGTCGGGCCTGCGGCTCTCCATCTGATAGAATGACAGCGTGAGTGGTCCGCGAGGGCGGGCTGTCGGGCCTGCGGCCCTCCAGCTGATAGAGTGACGGCGTGAGTGGATCGCATAGGGCGAGCCGTTGGGCCTGTGGCCCTCCAGCTGATAGAGTGACAGCGTGAGTGGTTCGCGTAGGGCGGGCCGTCGAGCCTGTGGCTCTCCAGCTGATAGAACGACAGCGTGAGTGGGCCGCGAGGGCGGGCTGTCGGGCCTGCGGCCCTCCAGCTGATAGAGTGACAGCGTGAGTGGATCGCATAGGGCGAGCCGTCGGGCCTTCGGCCCTCCGGCTGATAGAGTGACAGCGTGAGTGGATCGCGTAGAGCGAGCCGTCGGGCCTGCGGCCCTCCAGCTGATAGAGTGACAGCGTGAGTGGTTCGCGTAAGGCGAGCCACTCACGCTGTCAGACGCGCATGCCGTTGAACCTGCAGTCATCCAGTTGATATGACTGAGAGTATGAGTATACCCCTGTCAGCCCTGTCGTTATTAATGCGCGAGAGTTAAACGTTAGCATACATAAATAATTGTATTGCATATTACAAACAACATCTTTGATGTAGAATATTTAGTATCGGAAATTAACTTAACAATTGCACTAAAAACTTGAAAATAAAATAAGTAAAAAAAGTTTTAAGTTAAACGGTTTTTATTGCACCAAAAACTAGAAAATAAAAATTTGTTGTAACTAACCGTAGATGTTACTTTCTGTAGATTAGTCACGTGAAACTATTATCACTGTAGTCTTCCCAAGTCGGATGCTGAAAGCCACGTTTAGCATCATGTCAGTGGATTAAGCGTTACCTAATCAGAAATTTTTACCAAACTAAAATAAAAACGTGGGGCGTTATTATAAAGAAATATACAAGTTCAAAATATGTAATTGTAGCTTTAATTTTGCAATTAAGTAATCAATCTGTTCCAACACTTCTACAGAGGTAAATAGCTTTTATCAAGGCCAGAACAAAACTTATTACACTATTGTTGTCTTGATTTCTATGTGTGTTCTGAAATAGCTATAGTGACTTAATCATAATTGCGTACGCCCCACGTTTTTATTTTAGTTTGGTATAAGTTTCCGATTAGGTAACGCTTAATCCACTGACATAGATGCTAAACGTGGCTTTCAGCATCCGACTTGGGAAGACTACAGTGATAATAGTTTCACGTGACTAATCTACAGAAAGTAACATCTACGGTTAGTTACAACAAATTTTTATTTTCTAGTTTTTGGTGCAATAAAAACCGTTTAACTTAAAACTTTTTTTACTTATTTTATTTACATTATAACTATATGTGTAGTTTATGTACGAAATAAGCATAGTAGGTAATATAGTATATTTACAGTAGTCATTCAAATCACGCACTGTACACGTTTGTTTGTCTATCTCTTGTTTCATATAGTTCTCTCTTTTGTTCAAAGGTTAACTGGAAGAGATCCCTTACAGGGATAAGTTCGCCCTTGTACCTTTTTGAATTGTTGTGTATTTTTTTACCTGTTTTATTTGTGTGCAATAAAGAATTTACATACATATTTACATACTACTTCATAGCCCAAATTACGTTTACCGTCATATAAAATAACGTTATAATCATAAAAGTCCGCGGCAGCTTCTCGAATATAAAAGTGTAATATATGTGCCATGGTATAAACATATAATAAAATAGTAAAAAAAGTTTTAAGTTAAACGGTTTTTATTGCACCAAAAACTAGAAAATAAAAATTTGTTACTGGCATATATGATATTTTCTGTACATTATTCACGTGGAACTATTATCACTGTAGTCTTCCAGAGTCGGATGCTAAAAGCCACGTTTAGCCTCTATGTCAGTGGATTAAGCGTTTAATCGGAAACTTTTACCAAACTGAAATAAAAACGTGGGGCGTACGTAATTGCGATTAAGTCACTATAGATATTTAGGAACATACATAGAAAGTAAAGACAGCAATAGTGTAATGAATTTAAGCTGTTTTCCTCTGTAGAAGTGTTGGAACAGATGGATGATTAAATCCAAAATTAAAGCTACAATATCATATTTTGAGCTTGTATGTTTCTTTATAATAACGCCCCACGTTTTTATTTCAGTTTGGTAAAAGTTTCCGATTAAACGCTTAATCCACTGACATAGAGGCTAAACGTGGCTTTTAGCATCCGACTCTGGAAGACTACAGTGATAATAGTTCCACGTGAATAATGTACAGAAAATATCATATACGCCAGTAACAAATTTTTATTTTCTAGTTTTTGGTGCAATAAAAACCGTTTAACTTAAAACTTTTTTTACTATTTTATTTTCAAGTTTTTAGCGCATTTGTTACTACTTATACTTATTCTAGCCTTGTCCTGTCCGTCATACTAAGTTTGAGCTATTGAAATTTAAACCTAACGTGTTTGAAAATATAGTCGCTTTTCTTTTGTTCTACATATTCGAATATGTCCTTTATAAATCACATTGGGCAGGCAGAGGCTAGATCAAGGATTTTGTTTGTAATATAATATGCAATATAATTATGCATAGTAGCGTCTATACTCTCCTGCTTATACTGTACCTTAGATAGTACAGATCTGGCAATAAGGAATATATCATTGATTTATTGTGAAAATCAAGTTTACATTTTCATATTTCGTACATTATAAAAGTCGGATTTCCAGACTATCCAGACTATAAAATATAGACTCACACTCTCAGTCCACCAAATGGAGGATCGTAGGTCTGACTGAAAGTCCGACACGTAGCGAGGGTCCAAAGGGTCAATTCAAGCTATCAGTACTATGGAACGCTCTACGCGAACCCGAGGGCCTCACACACTCAGTCTGTCAACCATAGAGTATATTGAATAATAGTGTACTGTCAACCCGAGTGCCGCAGGCCTGACGGCTCGCGCTACGCAAACCACTCACGCTGTCAGTCTATCAGTCGTATGGCCGCAGGCCCGACAGCTCGCACTACGCGAACAACTCTCGCTGTCAGCCTATCAGCCGGAGGGCCACAGGCCCGACAGCTCGCCCTACGCGAACCACTTACGCTGTCAGTCTATCAGTTGGAGGGCCGCAGGCCCGACTGCTTGCCCTATTGGAACCATACACGCTGTCATATATCACCCGGAGGGCCGCAGGCCCGATGGCTTGCCTTGTGCGAACCACTCACGCTGTCAGTCTATCAGCCGGAGGACCACAGGCCTGACAGCTCACCCTACGTGAACTACTCACGCTGTCAATCTATCAGCCGGAGGGCCGCAGACCCGACGGCTCGCCTTACACGAACCACTCATGCTGTCAGTCTATTAGTTGGAGGGCCGCAGGCTCGACCACTTGCCCTATGAGAACCACTCACGCTATCATCTATCAGCTGGAGGGCCGCAGGCCCGACGGCTCGCCCTACGCGATCCACTCACGCTGTCACTCTATCAGTCGGAGGGCCGAAGGTCCGACGGCTCGCCCTACGCTACGCGATCCACTAACGCTGTCACTCTATCAGCTGGAGGGCCGCAGGCCCGACGGCTTGCCCTACGCGATCCACTCATGCTGTCAGTCTATCAGCTGGAGGGCCGCAGACCTGACGACTCGCCCTACGCGATCCACTCACGCTGTCACTCTATCAGCTGGAGGGCCGCAGGCCCGACGGCTCGCCCTACGCGATCCACTCATGCTGTCACTCTATCAGCTGGAGGGCCGCAGACCCGACGACTCGCCCTACGCGATCCACTCACGCTGTCACTCTATCAGCTGGAGGGCCGAAGGCCCGACCGCTCGCCCTACGCGATCCACTCATGCTGTCACTCTATCAGCTGGAGGGCCGCAGACCCGACGACTCGCCCTACGCGATCCACTCACGCTGTCACTATCAGCTGGAGGGCCGAAGGCCCGACCGCTCGCCCTACGCGATCCACTCACGCTGTCAGTCTATCAGCTGGAGGGCCGCAGACCCGACGACTCGCCCTACGCGATCCACTCACGCTGTCACTCTATCAGCTGGAGGGCCGAAGGCCCGACCGCTCGCCCTACGCGATCCACTCACGCTGTCAGTCTATCAGCCAGTGGGCCGAAGGCCCGACCGCTCGCCCTACGCGATCCACTCATGCTGTCACTCTATCAGCTGGAGGGCCGAAGGCCCGACGGCTCACCCTACGCTACGCGATCCACTCACGCTGTCACTCTATCAGCTGGAGGGCCGCAGGCCCGACGACTCGCCCTACGCGATCCATTCACGCTGTCACTCTATCAGCTGGAGGGCCGAAAACCCAACAACTCTCCTTACGCGAACCACTCACGCTGTCACTCTATCAGCTGGAGGGCCGCAGGCCCGACGGCTCGCCCTAGGCGAACCACTCACGCTGTCACTCTATCAGCATAAGAAGGCTCAATGTCACCCAAAGGGCAATGGAGAGGGCTATGCTAGGAGTCTCTCTGCGATATCGGATTAGAAATGAGACCATCCGCAGCAGAACCCAAGTAACCGATATAGCTCTTCGAATCGCTAAACTAAAGTGGCAGTGGGCGGGGCTCGTTGCGTGTGTCGGGCATCGGTAGATGGCCGTTGGGGCGGGAAGGTTCTCTAGTGGCGGTCACGTACCGGAAGGCACATCGTGGGTAGCCCCCCACAAGATAGACTCATGACCTGGTGAAGGTCGCTGCATGCGGGTGGCACAGGGCCGGTCCTTGTGACAATATTTGGGGGAGGCCTATATTCACCAGTGATCGTCTTTCGGCTGATATGATGATGATGATGATAATAATGAAATCCGTATGTTTCTACCAAATATCTAAAGCAGTGCTTCAAAATCTATATATCGCTAAACCTAGCGGTTGTGGCAGGCAGTAACACTGGAGTATCAGAATTGAGGAGTTGGACGTTAGTATTAAATTCGCATTGTTTCTAGTTAATATCTAAAGAACTTCTTTAAAATCAAGATAGCGATAAAAAATAAACCTTGCGGTTATTGTGGGCAGTACTGCAGCATCAGGAGTGAGGAGTTGGAAGTCAAGATCAGGCTGTTAGTATTTGATTATGCCGAACATGCTATACTTTCATTTTCACGTGTCTAACACTCTCGGTTAAGGTAAGCAGTACGTCTGCAGCATCAGGCTTTGAGGATACAAGGATACAAATATTATAATATTGCATTGTCATGGGGACTTGATAAGAGTTCCAAATTTTATTGATTTCGGTTCAGTAGAAGTGGTCGAAAAATTGATCAAAAGATTTGAAGCATCGACGACAGTTGATACGCGGTGAAGTTAATAAAAACCGTTTAAAAATTGAAAAAAATTTAATTTTATTTTTTGTTTTGTTCTTCACGAAAATACAACAAAAAAGTGATCGACCCCTATGTATTTAAGTATCTATAATTATATTTCTATATATTAAATATATTGTCGCCTGGTACCCACATCACAAGCCTTGATTGAGCTTACCGTGGGACTAGGTTGATTTGTGTAAGATGTCCCGAGATATTTAATTATTTATTTTAAACTTATGTATGTTACTGTACATAATTAAGCATTAAACACTCGTGTGATCTCCACAACACCACACTCATGTTTAATGCCTCTTATTATGCGCCAGCCACATAAATAACAATTATAATTATGTATAAATATAAAGGTTGAAAACGATTGTTAGTAATTCGTATAAAGGTGCATTCAGACCAACAGAGCATTCGCTATTCTAACCCCCTACTCTACGAAATTCGATCGTTACACGAAACGTGATTCGTTGATTTCGTAAAGTGGGGGATAGAAAAGCGAATGCTCTTTTGATCTGCACGCACCTTTATTAATTATTCATTTTCGTAAACGCTCAGGTCATGGTAATTCACTGTATAAATGAAACCTTTGAGATAGAACGTTTTATTCAATATTATAAATAACATCTCCACTGGTATTTATGAAGACGTTGCAAAATTTCAAATTGTCACCGCAAACTGCAACGGGATTAATGCTGCTCTTCAAGCAAGATAATTATGTAAGGAAGCCAAGCATTATAATATGATCTCAGTCGACACATCGATAGCGCCATCTAAAATACAATGAACGCCATCTATCTAAACTTAACACACTAATAAAGTCAACCTAATTAATTATTGATAAAAAATGGAAATAAAACGCACACCTAGATCAAAACAGTATTAACTCAAAATGTATGTATTTTTTAATTTGAACTTTGTAGATCACTAATATACCCTAATCTAAAACACAGATAAATTTTGAGTTAGTGCTGTTTTGATCTAGGTGTGCGAAAATATATTTTGTACCTTTTTAACTTTTAAATGCCGTTTCGAAACCGTATAAAAACAATTAATGCCATAAAAATCAAAATATATATATTTTTTTAAATGGATTTTTACAAGTAAAAAATGGATATTTAAAAGATATTGAGCACCGCTTTGGATTTGAGATAAAATTACAAAATTTGGTACATTTTATCAACGTAATATGTGTAACAAAATAGGGGGTTGCCCCATCAAAAAAATGACATTTTTTTTCAAACAAACGTGAACCAACCTATTCAGGCCCCTATTTCATCATAATTACAGGCCTATTACCGCGTAAATCGAAATTCGTAAATTTCGAGGATTTGTCTCTCTCACTCTAATGACGTCTTCGTTTGAGTGACAGAGAAAAAAATACGAATTTCGATTCTCGCACTAATATGAAGGAGTGACAGAGAGGGAAAACTACGATGCGCTAGCAAGCGCTAGCGATTGGCAACTTGGCTAGACATCCTGTGGCCTATTTCACCATAATTACAAGTCTGACAATTGTAAAATATCACTGTTACTGACGTCATAGGCCTCCGTAGGCTACAGTTACCGCTTACTATCGGACAGTCCATGTGCTTGTTTGCAACCAACATAAAATTATTTCTAATAACGTTTTTAAATCGTTAATAAACTACTTTTTATTTTCCGAATCCCGTGACAATTGTCGCAAGGTTTAGTACAATTCTCATTCAATCTTGACATGAGGTTTGGCATGTGTCGGAATTTCGCTACAATTGTCGGTTTTTGTGACAATTGTAATTTTGCTTCGCAAATAAGTAGTTATTTACTGCTGATTTATTAAAGTTACTGCACTAAATTTTATGTTGGTGGCAAACAAACGCACGGCCCTTCCGATGGTAAGCGGTAACTGTAGCCTATAGACGCCCCAGATTGCAGATATAGTAAATTTACAATTGTAGCACTTGTCAATGTGGTGAAATTGGGGCGTGTGACAATTGTAGAATATAACTTTTACCGAAGACACAGGCCACCGTAGGCTACAACTACCGCTTACTATTGGATAGTCCATGTGCATGTTTGCTACCAACATAGAATTATTTAAAAAGTTTCACATCGTTAATATTTTTAAACGGTTTTTATTAACTTCACCGCGTATCAACTGTCGTCGATGCTTCAAATCTTGTGATCGATTTTTCGACCACTTCTACTGCACCGAAATCAATAAAATTTGGAACTCTTATCAAGTCCCCATGACAATGCAATATTATAATATTTGTATCCATGTACCCTCAAAGCCTGATGCTGCAGACGTACTGCTTACCTTAACCGTGAGTGATAGACACGTGATAATGAAAGTATAGCATGTTTGGCATAATCAAATTCTAACAGCCTGATCTTGACTTCCAACTCCTCACTCCTGATGCTGCAGTACTGCCCACAATAACCGCAAGGTTAATCTTTTATCGATATCTTAATTTTAAAGAAGTTCTTTAAATATTAAGTAGAAACATGCGAATTTAATACTAACGTCCAACTCCTCAAATCTGATACCTACTCCAGTGTTACTGCCTGCCACAACCGCTAGGCTTAGCAATATGTAAATTTTGAAGTACTGCTTTAGATATTTGGTAGAAACGTATGGATTTCATTATAATCATCATCATCATCATCATATCAGCCGAAAGACGTTCACTGGTCAATATAGGCCTCCCCCAAAGATTGCCTTGTGGCAAAAGATTGCCTTGATGCGAGTGGCATAGAGCCGGTCCTTGTGGACCGGTCCTGTGCCACTCGCATCCAGCGTCCTTC
>JALPQI010008512.1:0-50639 GCA_025490895.1 Thaumatotibia leucotreta | reverse complement strand
ACTCAACCGTGCGCAGCAGTGGGGCTCCGGCTTTACCGTATATTTTCATGTCTACTAGTGTTTCGGCCGCCACAGTGACTGCTTTTCAACACTGAGAGCGTTGCTGATACGCACTCAGGTGACTGATGTAACTAATTTTGAAGCGAATGTTTTACATGTTATATTTTATTTTACATTATATCTTTTTTATGTGTATTATAATAAGGCAATTTGAAAATTTGTGGACTGAGTCTCAGTTAAATCGAAAGCTATGATTCCAATATTAATATTGTAAATTTTATTAAAAACAGTAACTAATAACATCAAATTCAAATCTATAAATTTTCTTGTTTATTAGAGTAATACAATAACTCGTTAAATTGTTTAATCTAAGTGGGCTATGACTTATCTATATGAACTAACATTTACTTATTTATGAACGAAGTTTACTCAATAAAAAAAATACATGTATTGGACTCATATCAAGAAATTTCAATTCCGGTTTTGACAATGTAACCTGGTTTCGGCCCCAAATCCCCTATCAATCATTATCATTACGTTCAAAATATTTCTTCGAAATCACACGCATTCCATCATAAGTAGAATGTATTACCGAGATAAATAATTCGACCCCTGGGGCTCACGGTTCACAACTTCATTTAATATATTCTAATGCATAAAAGATGGTAATGAGAGAATCAAGGATTACTCTTATTAGCCTTACTCAAAGTGTTTTTTTTTTATAGATATATACGATTATTTTTACCTTGTAGTGTTGCGTTATGCTGACCACTGATGGTAGATTTTATTTACTTTTAGTAGGATTAATTTGTTTGTTTGGATTATACTTAAAACCAGAAATACGCTTAGTAAAGAATGTAATTTTGAGTTCGGATTGCAACTTTGAAATAAACGTGCGATAAATTATTATCTCAAAATTAAAATCTCCGAAAGACCATATCCGGAAAAAATAACATAATATAATGTAATGATATTTCATGAGCACATGTTTACTCTATGTGGTACCTACTCAATTTCCACTAAATCTCGGTCGTCGTCGGTCGTCATCTTAATGGTCGCCGATGATGTGCGTCTAATGTCCTTGGCTATTCCCAAGTAGGTTGATTACATTGCAAACTCTACGCAATAGGGTTGAAAACTGAGCAAAAAAAAAAACTTGTGTCTCGTGTTTCCACATTATGTAGATTCGGTCCTCCCGAATTACTCTTTTAAGCAATAAACGGACTGGGACTGAGTATAAAAATCTTCGCCGAGAGGAATGGAAAAGAGAAGCAGGATGACACAAGTTGGAAGTGATAGCGATAGTATAGAAAAATTCGGAGTATGCTACCTATCAATTAAAAAAATGCAAGTTTCGGTGCATTTACTTTGAATTAACTTAGAAGTTAGCAATGACAAACACCTTTGCCAATTGTCAACTATACTGAACCGACCTGATGTACTTTGCATATTTAATGTTTAAACTTGACATCGAGCTCGGTGTGGCTTACAATAAATAAAAAAAACAAAAAATCAATATCTGCGTAAAAAAATCATTAACCACCTTAAATTTTGTTAGGGTAAACCTCCGGTCTCCTACGACGACAGTTGTCGTAGATACAATATAATTATGACACGAAGACAGACGTAAGATCATGGATATGTGTTCATTTAATGATATTCTTAATGGTGGCTTGGATTGTTCTGAATGACTTTCCCTAATAAAATTTAACGTTCCTTGTCATCGTACAAGGCACACCGCATTGATGCACGTGCCAATGCATGGCACAAATTACGACAAAAATAATCTGCTTACACGGATTGCTAGTTAGAACTTAAAACACAGATTTCACAAACATGGATATTTTCAGATATTCGAAACAGGCATTCAAAATGCAAATTATCAATAAGCGGCATGGCTCCATTCGCTAAATATTTATTTTATTTTATTCTGTTTACCTGACTCTAAAATAGCACAGTTGTTCAATTGCCTTGTTTTTTAGCAATATTGTATTTATATTGACCTTAAAGTTTTTTACGAAATTACATTACATTAAATTAAAAATGTTATTTATCTATTGACATGTGTATTATTTTATATATCTTTGTTCGTGGGATGAGGTCTGAGAGCACTTTGATGCAGTACGAAAGAGTTTATTATTTTATTCTAGGGAATTTAGGCTGCTGTTAATATTTGAAAATCAGTTTTATTTGTACTCCTTGGTACAATTTAAATTACGAAAGGTTGACATAGTTTACCTGAGTACCGTTTTCGTGATCGCTCAGTTGAGCATCTGTTGAAGAAATGAAGGTAAGTTTTATTATTAACAGACTTCAGAAAAGGATGAGGCCCTTAATTCGATTGATTTTTAACCGACTTCAAAAAAGGAGGAGGTTCTCAATTCGACTGTTTTTTTTTTGTTGTATGTATGTTACCCGATATCTCCGAGAATAGTGAACCGATTTTAAAATTTCTTTTTGTGATCGAACGTGTATTACCCCAAAATGGTCCCGTTGGCACCAAGTTGCGGTCTGACGATGGGATCTTGGAGAAATCGAGGGATCTCTTCAATTATTACAGGTACATGTATGGCGCTTTTGGTAATTTTCATTCATTTACATGAATTTGCATTCAGAAAGTAGGATTTGCGGAAACCAACGATGGAAACAAATCGGAAATCTTAGAGAAACCGGCTGAAGTCGGTTTTTTAAATTTTAAATTTTTTATGTATGTAAGTTACTTGATATCTACAAGAATGTACAACTTTTGTTTTAAACTGGTATATGATGGGATCTAGTAGGAATTGGTTGAAGTCCGTTGCAGGTTGCTAAAATACATTATGGTTGAGATGCTGACTGAATAGTTCAAACAAAGAAATAAATAGGTGTCTTTGCAATGTTACCCGACAAGATTGTAACAAATCATATATTCTTGGACAGAGGGCGGATGAATCACAAAGTAAATCATGCTATTCGCGACAGCAAAATGCGGCAAGAACTGTAAGCAAAAAACAATATAAACGACCGTGTCGTCCTATTTTAATACATATTGCATGAATGATAAATAGTACAGTAACTTACACCTCAAGTAAAAATATTAGATAAAATAAGTCTTAATAGTAAAATTAATAGTAATGATTATCATAAAATTGTCGTCACTCTTTAGGCACTGGTCTCACCGCGAGCTACTAAGGTATGAACTGTGGGCTATAAACACGGACAAAAGTTCCACTCCCCTGTAAAAAAAAGATACACGGCGATACTCGCCCGGCTATCAGCTATCACCGCCGGGCGAGTATCGCCGTGTCTCACAAAATTATGAATAGGTAGTTGACAATCGAGCAGCACCATAATGAAAAACTTGCGCAGAATACAGAGTAAAATGTAAGGGTTGTCTGTGTGTACCACTTTGCCAGGGATGAGAATAAAAACGCTATTTCTTGGACAGCACGTTCCAAGTCCCGCTAATCAAGCCGCTTCCAATTCATGACTTGCTGGCCGAAGGGCGGGCCAGTGATAATGGTTATGGCGAAAGTTCGCCATCCTAACTGCCCTATTCCGCACCGGCCCCGCGAGCGCGAGGCGACAATTTGTTACCAACGACTGTTCCAGTTGCGAGATTGGGTGTTATTGCCGGCGTCGATTGCGAGTTTTCACTTCTTAGGGAACTTTATACGAAATCACCCTAATGTGAGAGCGTCATAAATTTGTCGATCTTTTTTAATCAAATTGGAAATGTATTATCGGATTTCCGCTCATGCTTGTTTTCAAAGAAATAACATTTTTAATTGTGAAGTTTGAGGCTTTCTAATTTTTGTTTAAATATTGGAAATAAGTTTGTTGTATTTAAATGATTTAAATAAGTTCACGATACATCAAATAATCGCAGGTGATTGCAGACACCAGTAAATAGTTAAACAAGGGGGCAAAGTTGTTGTTTAACTGTCGTGCCAATATTGAGACCTGAGCTAGCGAAATATTCCAAGATTGAGCCACAAGCGTAGCGAGTGGTTCAAAAACTGGAATCTTGAGCATTGCCAAGGTCGCAAGGCACGAAAATATGATAACAAATATCATCCAAATGTAAATTAACTTAAAAAAACCATTTAAAACTCAATGTCGAAACAAATTGTAGAGTAGAGTTACTCCTGGTACTTAAATATAGCCAATGACTTACAAAATCATCAATGAGAAATGGCCAATTTAACATGTGAGCTCCGATTACGCATGTTTACTACGGTCATACAGATCCACTTATACAAGCCCCGATGCATATGTTCTCGTACAGTTAGACAGTTTTTCGAGATTATCCCGTTCATCCGGGGGAAAAGGTTTAGAGACAAAACCTTCACTATTCAATAGTAGTACTAAAGTAGTTTCTTTGAGTATAAAATATTTGGACTTAATAAATCAGAATAAAAAAAAAACTATTTTACGAGAGGTATTTTTTTTTTATTTTTTCCACAATTTTTAATTTTGTAAATAATCAATGAATGTAAAGAACGCCATTATATTAAAGACGACATGGTACACCTGATGCACTGCGAATGCAGCTGATGCATTGCGTCAAGCTTATAAGCGCGGAATTACGGTGGTGAACGAAAATATAATTTAGACACTGGTTTGTTAAAATCGATTTATTAAACAACAAAGCGTACTTCATATTGTTGTGTCTCTTGAAATGTAGTACATTAACCATGACTAACGTTCATACAATTCATAATTAGCATAATGTGATCATTTTTAAATATTCAAAACTTTGTAAAAATTGTTTTTAACTAGACGAACTCCACTGCATCGGGGCTTGTACCAGGCAGTAGTGGGCATAGGAATTAGAGCAAGGTCAAATTACTTTGCTACACATGTGAATAATATGCGTTTTTACCCGCTCGTAGTAAAGGATAAAAGAGCGCTTTACGAGCTAGTGAGGGAAAAAATATTCCGCTCATAACAATTGTCTGATAATAATTGTTTAGTTTGTGACTAATAGAATAATTGTTACACTTATTTTGGTTTCAAAATGAGTATAGAGATCTTTATGTACTGTTTTTTTTTTCACGTTACGGTACTAGGAAAGTGTAACATTAAAAGTGTGGTAGTTCATTTAATTTGGCTTTAAATCTTAATTACTTATTGGACTAATTAATTATCGATTTTTTATTATTATACTCATTAGTTATCGTTTTTTTTTATGTTACTAAACAATAGTTAGCTTATGTAAGTGAATTGAGTTCCTATTTAGTTATTATAGGAATATTGTTCCATTGTCTGGTTTAGAGGCCTGCTTCTGTCTATTAGCCTGTGAACTACAAGTTTTATAACTAGATTAATTATGGCTATAACTATCTCATGGAGTATATTGCTAAGAAGGCATCAACGGAAAGATTAACAACTTGCTCTTTTGACAAGACTCGCATTAAAATATTTTTAGATTTTGCGAAGTATCTGACAAAAATGGCTATCTACTTTTAGAACTTAACGTAAATTTATGACTCCTAGAACTTGCCAGGATACGAAAAAGAGAAAAGAAATATGGTGGAAATTCCATAAAAGTCATCCGTAATTCTATAGAGGAGCTGGGAGCGTGTAACTCGGCCTGACACTTCTGGACGTGATTTACGCGAGCCGAGGTGCGTGTGCGTAGCGATATTTAACGCAAAAAGTCCTTTTGGGATTAAGCTAGTTAGGCACCGATCAAATGAAATAAAGTACCTTGTTGCTTTAATCATCCATATTATATTACATTTATGGTCAAGAAGATCTGCTGGGAGACCACCGACAAGATGGTCCGACGACATCTGCCGAACCGCAACAAAGCAATGGATGCGATTAGCACATGACCGAGGAAAGTGGCGTAATAAAGAAGAGGCCTATACCCAGCAGTGGGTGGACACGGGCTGAATAGATAGATAGATATATAGATTATGAAAATAAAGAGATGTATGAAACAGATGTTTGTAAGTATACTAAAGAACCCTGCTGCTGTCTACTGGTCGAAATATGTAGCTGTTAATCAAAATATTAAATAAAATTATTTATTTGATGATTTTAGATCACAAACTGAATCACGATTTTACACAAAACAAGGAAAATTTCTCAGAACTTTGAAAACTAAGCACATCAAACTTGAACAATAATCGCACTGCATAACTAGAGCGGGTTTGCACCCGCAATATCGTCATAACAAATGGTCGGCCGTTAAACTAACGGCAGTATTAATCGCTGTTTTGTCTAGTACGCCGGGATTTATGGGGCGCGCGATCGATGGTGCCTCCGCTGTCAGTTTGTGGGCTGTGACAGATGTGGATGTTGATTGATTCCGAAGCTAGTTTCAAGTGTATTAGTAGTGAGCGGGTAGCAAAATAATATATCGTCTTTATCTACTCGTATCTAATATTAACAAATGTCTTGGTATACACTGTGTTTTTATATTTCTGTTAAATGTAACAGCCTGTTTGGTACGTTAATTGGAACTACCTGGTATATCACTTTTAGTCGAATTCAAAAAATAAAGATTTTACAAACATAATGAATGAAATGTTAAGTGTGACCTGAAGAATAATATAACAGTTAATATCACATGACTGACTGCGTTAATAGCCCATGTTAAAATAAGTATCATTAGGTTTTAAATTAGGGTTACAATACACTTGTTCAAACATTAAACTTATAATTTTAATAACTCGCGGAGAAGATCAAATAAGTTATACCAGGTATCATAATATGGGAGTCTGCAATACCTAGTTACATTGCATAGTTAGACTTAGTTTTTGATCAAAAAAATGCGTTGCAAATGATTCACCCTAACGGACCAAGTCACGAACCACTCCAGTAGCAAATAAAAGGAGCGTAAACTTACTCCAAGGGGAATAAAATTGAATACAAGCATTGTTGTGCCAGACGGCGTAGTTTATGTCTAAGAAGATACAAACTGTTGCACATATTTTTAAGCGCACACACATATTTCCCGCGTCAAGCCGTAATCGAATTCCGCCACCCGCGGCCGGCAGCTATTCGTAGCGGCGGAACGGGCTGCCGCAGGTAAACCGGTGTAACACGGACCTATGAATAAGTACCCCGAAGTAACATGATATTGGTACGGTTATTTTGAATATAATTCAATTAGTGACCAATAATTCCGTGCAGGAAGTTTGCGTAGGTTAGTAACGTTGGTAAGGTTCTGTAACTCGTTGATAATGGCAGTTCAACCAATACCATCAAGTCTTATTATGGTAATTATTTTTCCTTAAATTACTTAATGTGGACATAAAAAAATAGTAAAACCACCTAACTATAGTCCAAATGCTCCCAACAATGGTCCAAAACTTAATCGAATATCATCCATTAGGTGTAATTGTTACATTAATCGTGCAGTTCATAGAAAAAACCTTCTCATTAATAATAATAAAAACTTGGAAAAAGCCAAAAAGAAGATTGGGACTGACGCATATTTAGGAGTGGAAACTGTGGACCATAGTTGCAGTATTGGACCATAGTTGGGTGGTTTTACGGTATTCAAGTACACCTACGTCACATGTATAAGGTTTTTCAGCTTTTTTGGTATCTATCTAAGGCGTATTCAGTTCAAGAAGTATTCAAAATGGGCATGGTTCCATGAACTTGGCCCTTAAATACTGTCTCCTAACTTAGGAACCCGATAAGTATTATTTGCCTTTTCGATCTTAAACACAGCTTTTGTTGATGACACCGAAAGGGACAAAAAATACTTATGCGCTTGCTTACATAGGAGACATTTATGAGTATACTGTAATTAAATTCTTAGTGCATATGTATGTATGTGTCGTACATTTTATATCCCAACTAGTCTAGCAGAGGCTATTGTATCGTAGAACGTCCACGCTCCACATATTAACCACACCACTGGTCCTCCGAAAAGGTTTTTTCTTATGGGTCAAATTATATTAGAAAATTGGCAGGCAGGCCGCATTCTATGTTGTCTGTGAATAAGAGTCTGCTGTTAAAAGTGTTCATAAACAACTGCGCAGTGTTCGAGATTTGCATTCCGCAGCATGTTGTTTACATGAATGGCTTTGTTACTTGAGGCGACATGTAGTCACGCTAGTTAAGGCAACGCTACTAAAAACATGTGTATGCTTAAAGATACAAGTAAGTAGTTTTCATTATAATGGTTTAATTAGTAATGCATAGTAAGAACTAAGTTTGTTGTCACTTACTATTGACTATTTAGATGTCACATAATTATTTTGATTATGGTAACAAGGGTAACAAAAACGACTAAAAGCTTTGGCTCTTGTAGAGTATTAGAGCATCGGTATCGCTTAGTAAAAGTTATATACCTAATATTCTTAGATAGGTAGCCATATTATCCGAGAAGTAGGTAAAGATTAATGACCAGGGTCTACCATGACGTACTAATGCGATTCAGTTTAGGTTCAGGGAAAGGGACAAATATATACGACTCGTATAGCCCTGTCCCTTTCTCTCGACCTAAACTGAATCGCATTAGTAGGTCATGGTAACCCCCCATGACTAGGGCCTGCTCCCGGTTCTCTCAGTACCGGGAATTTCCCGGGACTCCCGGTACCGAGAGAACCGGTACTGAAGATAATGTCCCGGTTCTTTCCCGGTTCTATGTTAAATAATCAAGATACGTGTTTTTCCAGATCTGTGTTGTGTATTAACAAATATAGAGATTATGTTTTTAACTCTTATGTAGCTGTGATCGTGTATAGCACACGAGTGCTTTTGTGTTTATACATTTATTTATATTTAAAGTAAAACATTTATACATAATACAATTAATACATAAAATGGATAAAATCTATAGGTATATTACACTTGCTGTAGTCCTATCCACAAAAAAAGCTATCTTTGAATTATGACATTTTGATGTTAACTGGACTGATGTATACCTACCAATATTAATAATATTAAATTTGATTGTTTATTTATACCTAGGGGCTATATTATTTCTTGTTCAGATCATCAGATCAGCAAAACAAACATGTATTGCAAGAAATTAGCAGATTTCATGCAAAACAAACATAACTCACTGTATAACAAGAATATAACTTTGGCACATTTTATGGATTTAAATATTATTCTAAATGCAAATACGATCGTTTTGTTTTTTGAAACGTACAATTTCAATGTAGGTACATTTCAGAATCCAAACTGCCACATTCCGTATTGCGTTTCCATTGTTTATAAATAATACATGCACATTTATTTAATTCAAAACAGCCACTTGTACAAATATGACACCTGAGCACTGTGATTGATGGACTCGAATATGTTTTTAATTCAAAAAGTTTGCAAATCCAAATACGGCAGTTTTGTTGTAGGAAAAATCCAATTTAAGATAATACAATTTTGAAATGTAAACCGCCACATTCCGTATATTGATTTAGAATATACAGGGTGTTGCCTGTAACAGGAGCAAAAAATCAAATGGAAGACTCCTCTGACTGCCTCTAGTTATTCGCAAAAGGTCCCAGTGTTTTAAAGTTATCCATTAAGGAGAAACAGTATGTTAAAGTTACGACCTATGAGTGATGTATCTAGGTATCACAACATTGTACCTTATTAATGATTAAACATATTGGTAGTTCAGTGGACATAAAACTAAATGAGCTAAAAAGTTTTTTTGACCTCATGGTTTTTTAACTGGTTTAGCAAAAAAAAAATTTTTTTTTTGTGTTACACCGATTTAACTTTTTTGGTATAAGTCGACTGCAGTAAAACTACATAAAAAAGAGGAAAAAAATTTTTTTTTTTTGCAAAAAAATTTTTTTTTTTAAGTTTTAACTATTAAATTATGACTATTTACTGGGTTATTAGTGTACCGTTTCATTTTTTGCTCCTGTTACAGGCAACACCCTGCATAAGTGGATCCCCAAAAAGCTCAAAAAAATGGCCCCAAAAAATGGGCTGCAGAAGTAAATATTGCGGTCCTTTTGCTCCGCTATTCAGTTCTGACAGTTGACATTTGGTCACCTTACGGTATAGCATCATTATTCCTTAAACATAAAAAGTTTTTACTATTATGCGGTGTTGTTCGCAAATTTGACACTTATTGCTCACTTCACAAAGTTTTTTATTCTTTGAGTTTTTTATTATAGTTTATTGTAAGTGAGCGTCACTAGCTTCAACTGAAACATGATAGAAATGACTTTTAGTGCCACTTTTCTTGGTTTTTTTGTTTGGCTCTGTGCGTCCATTTATTATTTAATGTCATTGAAAGGAACACAATATTTACATATTTATTCTAAACGGCCACATATACAATTATGGCAGTTTTCCTTATAACATTCTTAACATAATCACTTCTTTTTTGGCTTTATGGCACTTTTTCCCAAAAATGTCATGCGTTTTGGTCAACGGTCGAGTCGCAACTGACAAAATGGTGGTTTAGGACTGAAGTTAGTAACGAAAGTGTGATAAGTGCAAAAAAACCTGCATAATTTTGATACTTTCTAACGACAAATCGACAGGTGTCTTAGTGCCACGTAAAATATTAATGTTTATAATGTCGTTATTGCAATAAAATATTTTTTCATGGTTTTTAGTTGTGTCGCTTTTGTCTTTAATGGACAATATATAGTTTGTGAGTTTTGTGACATTTCCATAAAGGTACAACATTGTCACTTAAGCACAAGGACGCTCTAATTCGTATAAAAATACGAGCGAATTTCGTCCATATGGTACGCGACCTTTAACTTGAAAACGTCACATTTAATACTATATAAGCGCTGCATTACAGTTTATTTATGTTTCTTTATTCAATAAGCAATTTAGTAATAAAGTCATTAAGTCATACGCCGAATAAAGAACCGGACAGAACCGGGAGTCCCGGTACTGGTACCGCTCGGTACCGGGAAATGAAAATCTCAGTACCGGCCCCGGTACTGCAGGCCCTACCCATGACACGCATGCGTATCATTAAAAACATTTTTTTATTTTTTTTTAATCAGTAGTTAAATGATTAACATTATATAAAAAAAGTTTCATTACATTATATCAAATGATAATGTCATGTCTGAATTACTAAACTTGGCAACACCGCAGAGCATAGGCTGACCCGTTAAATTGCCATTTTCAATAATTTGTAGAGGCAGGATTATAGCTCTCGTTTTTGTATATTCTTTTTTTGTAATATTCTAAGCCCTGATCATTTCCTTACGCTGTTTTGAAATAATGTCAGCACATAAGTGTAGTTGGGGTCCTAATATACATCGTCCCTTTGAACTAGCTCGAATCACACGGTGCAGCGCATTATGTAAGCCGTCTGTGTGTCCACAGACATAGAGACAGTCGCTCATTGGGACGTGAGCGAGCGCAAATTAGCCGAGTGGCCGACGGCCGCATTGCATAACGAGATTGGAATCGGAATCAGCATCAAATATCACATTGTGCTATAGAAAATGAGATCCTTTCATTTCAGTTCTTAATTAACAGTTCGATTTTTGTCCAAATATTTTTCTTACATTTTTCAAGGAGAACTATAGTTCCGAAACCCTAAATAATTCTGTAGTATTTGGCTACTATGTACATAAGTACATTATAATAATTAACCATTTATTTTCTGCAAACGATATTTAAAACATTGTTTTCAAAAGTGGCAACATTCAGCATTTTCCATGTACGTAATAGCTATAATATAAAGTAGCAATGATAGTGCGAGACATGTACGTACACCCACGGCTGTAAACCTGTCCCCTACTCTGGTTATCAGCTAGCAAGGAATCAGTTGCGTTTGCAACCCTAGTCGACTTTGTACTAGACGCACGGCGGTCGTTACGAGTATTTAATGTGCTCAAGAGGAAAGAGAAAATTTATAAAAATACATATAACTTTACCCTATTGCTACGTATAGGTATGCTAAAAGATCTTTTATTTACAAATACAAATTACTCGTATGAAGTTTACCTAAGATTCTGTTTTGGTTTAAATGAACAGCAACAAAACACGTAAACAAAGAACTAAAAACAATAAAAACGTCCAAAGAACACATAAAATCACAAAACTATCCAACCTGAACCAGTTACCATAACGTTAATTATTCATTTATGGTGTTCCGTTATTTACGAAGCAACAACAAAAATGCTATTAAGGGAACTTCAACCTTATGTCTAGTAACTTACGAGCTATAGAATTTTTAGCTTAGATTTCTCTGTTAGTACCTACGCTTCTACACTCAGAATTGCTTCAATTGTAGTTTTCTACTCTATGCACTAAGGAATATGGTCGGCATTAATTTTTAACAGCATTAATAGTACAGTCGCTACGCGACGGTGCATAGGGCAAAGGCGTTACGAAGCTACGACGTAGCCATTGAACTTGTGATTTACGGCATCGAAATTGAAAAACTTCTATGGTGTAGATAACGATAGACTAATTAAAAATATTTATTATCTATACAGAGTAGGGCGACAAGGCTAATTTTGAAATTACTTATAATTTTTGACACATACCTGGATGAATATATTTTGCATACTTTGGTTATTATCAAAAATTATATCAATTATTTTTTATCCTGCACTGTGGCAAAAATGTAGTTTTTTATTTATAGTGGAGTTTTGCAACGTAGAATAGGCACGCTACGGGATTTTTCGGAAACTCGTTGTTCCAGAAGTAGTAGCAGTATGTACTAGTAGTAGACTTTATTCAAAAAGTGAACGAAAGTGAAATATGTGGGAATGCCTTGCTGCCAGAGACCTTCACATTCCGCACAGACTGTAGCACCTAGTACTATTAAGGTGATTAATTTTTTTTTTAACTCTTCATTTACTTCCGAAAACTCTCTAAGGACTCTACGAGTCCTTTGGACTCACAGACCTCACAGTAGAAAGTACAGTACCGGCCAAAAATATATCACATTCGTGAGTTTTTGTATGAGCGTGTATAAAGTAAGAGGCACATGTTGGCATGTACATAACATATTATTTTGGTACTTTTGCACAGTTTAATGATGAATACTGCAATTAAATATTGTGAATTACAATGTGAGATACAGCATATTGCCAAAATATAGTTAGCTGTAGTCAAAAAAATCAATTTTACTACGAAATCCATGCTTTCGGCAAAAACTCTTTGTAAAAAACCACTACATGATGCCAAGTTTTTTCATCGCTAGTAAAAAGGCCTCTAAGGCGTATGCCTAGACTATCTATAGTCGTAAGGTGGAAAGTGTGGAAACCGCTTACAAATGTAAAAATAAGTTCTGCTGAAAAAAATCGGTATGGGATATATTATTGGCCGGTACTGTATTCATAAATAAAGGTTAAAATAATAAGCATTTCATTGGTCCTGTCATAGCGTAATTGATGTCTGGCAATTACAGCGTCACAAGCCAGGAGTCCGGCAGTTCCCTGCCTTACTGGCTTTATGCAGTATCAAGTGACAGAGTCTAATCAAGTAATTCTAGGTATCAGGTATCAGTTGCGCGGAGTAATGGCTGCGTTTCTATATCTAATAGACTATCTAGTATTGGGTGATTTTAATTAAAATCATCCACCTGGTAAATAATGTCAGGTCATACATAAGTACATATATCATCAGCCTATCTCAATCCACTGCTGGACGTACGAGTAGGCCTCTCCTAATAAATACTCGTACAGACGCATTAGCCGGTACCTAAATGCCCATGATCGCCACGCTGGCCAAGCGAATTGGCGATCGCATTAATCACTGACATGCTTCACGTAGCTTTTGTTACATGTCATCGCTCTTATTTTACATAGAAATAGAGTCTATTGCAAAAATCAATGCAAGTAAGTGGCTATGTGTCCACTACATAATGACGCTGTTGCCCATCACCAGTCTTGTATCAAAGAATAGTCAGTGACACTTCAATCCTTTAGTTCATCCTTGCGAAGCCCGCGGGAAGAGTTGGATTGGTGACAAGTGTATTCGTTCTGTCACCACACGGCCAAATGTTAGGTCAATTGGTATTTATTTATTGACCTATTCTGCTGAAAAATAGTATACAAACTTATTATTACTTTATCTTATAACTCTTAAGTATCTTGTTACTAAAGGGTTTGTTGCATGACAAGAAATTACTTGTCTAGTTTAAATATTGCACCGCTTTTGTTAACTAGAAGTTGGTAAAATATCATATTTCCTGGAGGTTCTGCAGTACCGATGGCGGATCGGCGGTGCTAACAATCTACAACAATAACAGCTAGCTGGCACGTTTCACTTCTCCTTTATGCGATATCAAATGATCACGTCTATAGACATACCTATTACCTAATCTACAGGGTGCTCGCGAGCATTCCAAAAGGTTTTAATGCTGAATTTCTAACCATATTTAGAGTCTTTAATGTTATATAAAATTTCCTGGATTTGGATTGGTTTCAGAGATAATCAACCTTTTTTCTAAATAAGTTTTTCGACGTAACTCGTCATAAAACTTTTTTTTTGATTATTATGCTACCACAATGCGTTTTAATATTACCACACCTTTTTCCTGGTAATCAAGAAATAAGAATAGACTTGACGAAATAACCTGTCCCTAAAAAAAATATTTAAATAAGTAATTTTAACAAATTGTTGTTATGATAAAAAGTACTGAATATAAAAGTCTAAAAAAAAGAAAATACACATTTTTGATTGTATTTGACATTAGGTCTAATAATTACTTTTGTTTATTTTGATGTCTAGAATGCATAGTTAAAATCTTTTGGAATGCTCGCGAGTACCCCATATAACAGAGTATTCTACCAGGAAGAAGCAAACTTTAAATGGTAGTGTTACTGTTACGAAATCCAGTCTAGCATTAAGTGGCGGTGTGTCGGTCCTATAATACCAAAACTCGACTACTCTAGCCTCAAAACAGACGTTACGGGCAATCACCTAATTTTACCGGAAGCACTTGGGCGATATTTAATAAGTAAACAAATGAAGCTCGGCCGCCATTTTGCAACAATTCGGTGTAGACTTCCGCCGGATGCAGCCGCCCGTGCCAGCCTGATAACAGTATAACGCTGCAAATTAAGGACGCTGTTCATTGGTTGGAGTTACATGGCAATTTTCGTTGGAATTTGAAAATGATATATGCAGGTTTTGGGTTCATTTAAAAGTCTTTCACTGAAAAGTTCAGAAACAAAAGTAATGTCGTCGAAAATTACAAATAACTGTTATATTGTCACTAATTTAGTTGCCTTATAACTAGAGCTCTACCTACTAGTTACAGATTTTAGTTTGCAAAGAGTTCATTCGTGCTTACTTTTATTCTAAATGGTAGCAATAATATTTTTCACACTACACAATACGTTTGTACATTTTATGTTTGAAGTAGTGATGGGTCGTCCCGGTAATTTCCCAATGTTACTGGGAATATTACGCGGTATGTGTTTGGAAAATTTCCGAGAGCGACCCATCACTTGTTTGAAGCTATTGATAGGAAATAGGTTTTTACTCTGGTATTCAGCATTATAGTGAATATTTATCATTTGCACTCTGCTTCAATAGTAGCTTTATAATATTTGCCAATCGTAGCCATCGCAACGATTCCCTTTGAAATTCTATTTACAAAGATTGCTCGCGCAATCTAAATAATTGCACCGCTTAGCACCGCATCGCGGATTAATGGGTCAGCCGTCCACCGCCCGCGTCATAAGTCACGCGTTCGCGGCACCTAAACGAGTAATTGACGTTATAAATGACCACTCGGCCCGCGCGAGCTAAGCAAATTAATTACTAGATAGCAGGGTTGTCTGCAAGGTACAAGCCATAGATAACTTAGCGCCGTGGATAACAATCCTTATTTGTCTGCCATTCATCAATTAGAAGAATGTTTTTCGTCATGCAGGTACGATAAAATTAAATTAATAATATGAATTCCTAGCAAATATATCACCTGGGAATGTTATGGTTATATGCAATGCGCAAAATACAACATAAATATTCACGAGTCTGATAAAATGGAACGAATATTAACTAATCAATTTAATGTCAAGTTACTAAGAAGTTGTATTAGATCCCATTTACAACGTCAATGTCGATTTCAAAGTAAGTATTGACGATACAATCTCAGTGAAATACGTGCTCTTATTTCCTTTTGGCACTGAAATATGATTATAGGAGTGGAGTGCTGGAGATCCAAAACGTTGTTTTTTAATTGTAGCCGGTGGACTAAGCCCATTCATTACTTTAACGCGGCTATGAAATTATAGGGTAAATGTTATTTATTCGACACCTCGAGAGGTGTAAAACTGAATTATTGCTTGGTAATTTTAATGAAACTAATTAATTATAACTTTTAATCACAAACTCTTAATTACAGCTCGAAAACTTACGAACGACATTGATACAGAAGTAATAGAAATAATACGTCTAAAAAAGATAACTATCAAAGTATACACCAAACATTTAATTACTCATAACTATGACATTAAAATAGGAAAACAATGTAACTAGTATCTAGCTCGAAATTGAGAGGAATGAGTGAAACACGATACAACGATATTCCATTTACGGCAATACCGCATTTATGGGTTAACGTAGAAAGCTTTCCATGTAACAGTCAAATCTATGCCATTAATTGACAGATTGAGTGAGGGTACTCTGTAGACAGCAGCACCACTTCCTTTTCATTCTGAACTACAGAAACAAACAAGGAGAACATTCAAATGCATTATGATAGTGTCGACAGGATATCTAGTGTATCGAGTCGATATAATAGATACCTGGCGATATTATTGACACCATGACACTAAATATTGAGTGATTCCATTGTCACAGCATTTTTTTTTGTAGTTTTTAATAATCACATTAGTATATCTTCACTGTAGTAGCTTTTCACATCAATCTATATTTCGCTACCCCAATATTACTGGGTTTTATGTAGCGTTGAAAATGACATGTTAAATACGTGTATTTTTCATGTAAAATACACGCCGGCCATACAAGTGACATGTAAAGTACATGTATTTAACTTTTTATTTTCAACGCTAGTTCCATGTTACATTTTCGACGTAATTAAAACTGGACTAAGTGTCAGTGTGACAATTTCAAGTTGACAAAAGCGTTAGCGTAAGCGTTATTGAACCATGTAATTTTGGGGTAGCGATTTGTTTTTTTTTTTTTAATATCTTGGGACATCTTACACAAATCAACCTAGTCCCACGGTAAGCTCAATTAAGGCTTGTGTTGTGGGTACCAGGCGACGATATATATAATAGATAGATAGGTACATATAGATACTTAAATACATAGCCATGACCAAGGAACAAATATTTGTGATGAATAAATACACAAATAATGCCCTCGCCGGGATTCGAACCCGGAACCTCCAGCTTCGCAGGCAGGGTCGCTACCAACTAGGCTACGGAGGCTGTTTGAAAAACGTTAGTACATATCGCGATATTTCAGTTAAGCACTAAACCTCTATATTTTGATTTCTAATTTCTACTGGTTATGAGTATAATATAGGCATACGACTAACAGACATTAGTTTAGTTGCCCCGAGTTGGATCAACCATAAATTTCAGTAGACAACTGCCTAGATCTTGATGATGCACTAAATTCGTACTAAGTGAAATAAAAGTGAAGAAAGATTTTTTTTAAGAGGTGCTTTTATAATTATCGTTGTTGGACTTGTAACATTTGAAAATATGATATTTTTAATACTTATGTCAAATCAAAATCAATGTCAATGCGTTAAATCAAACAAAATAAAAAGATCAGATTACGACCAGAAATAAATGTTCGGCGAAATCAGAAGACAAGATTTTATATTTTACTCTCATTTATGATACTACCTATGCAATATATTATTTGAAATATCTATTACCCCCAACCGCTGCCACCATGGTACATTAACCTTTGGAAATTCGACAGGCAAAATTCATTGCACCACCCTAGTCCCCTCGGAGTGTTTTGTTTAGAAATATTGTTTCGGGACACGTGTGTATTCCATATACAGTTAACGCAATAAACAAGGGCCGCAAGTCACATTGAGTTCTTTGCAAAACACACCCTTTTTTGTGCGAAAGCAATATGATCGTATACTATAGGTGCATTTACAATCGCCCATAATTATAAGAACTTAAGACACAGTTTAGAATGATTCGTGCATAAATTCGGATTGAGTTCGGCATCGACACCAAAAATGATAGCCCTACGTGTTGACAAACTTCCAAATTAAAAATATCTTTGACTGGCGAACATGTGTTGTGTTAAATAAGAAAATAATTATGTAATTTTCCCTACTATTGCTTTGTCTTACTTGTGAAATAATTAATTTGAGAACGTTATTTGATAATCAAATGTTTTGTTCACTTTATTTGAGTGTATTGACAGTGTTAGCAATCGTATTCAAATATAACGTCTATCACACTCTGCTCTACGAAATCTGACAGACGCCGTCGGCTTCCCGCCGCAAATGACAGGTAACTGTCATCGATTAGCCCGAGGCGCTCATACATAAAGCAAGCCAAGATTAGAAGCTTCATATCTAATAGTAACATTGGTGTATTTAATTTACGCATGATCTTTTTATTATTATTTATGTAGTATGCCCAATTAAAAGTTATACTAGCTTTTACCCTTCTTAATATCACCTCATAAGGTATGGTTTTCTTGATACTATTTTTCTTTTAAGTCATCTACAAATATCGTCTAAATCTGTTCAAGTATTTTTTGAAAAGTAGAGCATTAGGTAAAATTTCAAATATCCAGACACAGACATGAAAAATGGGACATTTCTTTGTGTCCCATCATAAACATTCAATACCCCCTATGTTTTCGAGCTAAATTCTATTCCAATTTTGTAATTTTCTAAGCATACCTGGTTACTCCCGCCTATCCCCAGCTTTATTTCATGGCGAAAATGAAAAATGAAGCATTGTTATGTAAAACCGCGGGGTGGTACTATAAGAGGTGTATAAATTTGAAAATTATTCCTAAAGCGGGCAGATTCGCTTTTATCATTGCGAGTGTTTTTTTGTGGTTTTCCCCATTGTCTGGTATTTTTGTCTGACTTTGTGTAGAAAAAATAATCGTCGCTATTATTATTAATCGATGAAGACGCCGGTTAAAAATGGTAAGTATTTTTAACTTGAAATAATCCATGATGACATAAAAATGGCAACGTCCTATCTCCGGACATATTATTTTGTTGACATGTATTTTGTTGGTAAGATAAGTTACATGGTATAAATATATACGGCAGTAGTTAGAAGTTACGTTCTGTTACTGTTCGATTTATTTGATAAATATGTCACGAAAACCAATGCAAGTTGAGTTGATATAAACTACGCCTCATCAAAAGAGTTGAACATTAAAAATGTACCAAACATTGTTACACTATCTAGACTTCGCATCGAATTTCACTTCACGGTGCACTACGGACGTTTTGGAATGCCCCTTGTCTCCTATGCGCCTCCTGCCTCGCCCGTGCCTCGCAAGACCGTACAGTATACACGTCGAGTTAATGATGTAAGAAATATGAGAACGCTCCTGCACCCTCCAATATTGCTAGAGCGATGCAGCGTAGCGTTTATGACTAAGAGTATTAAATGCCGGAGGGGGCATTGTTTCAAGGTACATATTTTTCTTTTCATACATAATATATAAGTTATTCATATCTTAACTAACATTTTTTGCTGTTTAGAAAATAATATAATAGTTACACTGTTATTATGGCAGTGGTGGTCCTGGAATTAAAAGTCATAAAAATAGATTCAACAATTTAAATAGCTACGCACAAAATAACTTCAGTACCTAGGTGGCAGTAGTAAACAACGGTTATCTTTATATTCCATATTGACTATTGTATTTTATAAAAAATACTTACAAAAAAGTGTAAGCGTGTACGTATAATTATCATATCGCGTAATATGGGATCTACATAATATATCTAGCGAATCACCCATATTCAAAATGGTAGTTAAATTTCCTTCTAATATATAAGGTCCTAATTTATTAGTTGCAGATATTTTAACACATGATACTTTACATTAAAATAATTAACTTTAAATATAAATTAAGAAATCTTTTCATGTAATTTTTTTGATTTAATTTTCCTAACAAAAACAATAATAATAATTTTGTCTAAAAAAAATCATCATGTACATTATCACATGTCACAATAACAAACGACATAATCCAAGGGAAATTGACAATTAAGTATTTAATTTATCGACGTGAAGTGGCCAGTTCCAGTTGTGTGGTACGTAAAAGAGGTACTAGAATCTGTTCAATGAGTTTTCATTTAAAAATCACATAAATAGGGTGTTTTTACGTAGCAAATTTATTTTGCCGTTTTCTCCAAAAAAACATCGTAAAAGCTATAATGTTTCACGGTTTAAAATACTCCAGAGACCGAGTACTATCAGCTGTAAAAATATCTGAATCTAATAAATTAGGACCTTATATACACAGTATATAATAATATATTATGCACTGCGATTGTGCATTGCGCTGAACAATATTAATAAAACAAGCGCCTTTGGGTTGAATTTTACGTCGACGATACATTTCGCTAGTGACTCCGCGTTCGGAGTCAGGTTGCGGCATTGTAAGGTTGCCGCGAACTGTATTTGCCGTTTGATTGGATTTTATGGCTTCAGAGTTAATTCTAATTTATCAAACGGCTCTATCACATGCAAATCAATTTGTACCATGTTTGTTTATTTTGTTATTGATTATGATTAAAATTGTATAATCTACGATGATTAAACGTATATATAATTCTAATTTCTAAAGAAATAATGATGAATTAAAACTAGAAAAAAGATTTCAATGTAACGAGTACTGTAACACAAATCGACACCAGTCAAGGTTCAAAGTTAACTATGTTAACAAATTAGTGTAATTATGTTGGTCGGTCCGCCGGGCGTAATTTGCGTGGTCCGGACCCTTGTGAAACTGAACACCGCGAGGGGACGGCCCCAGCGGCCAACTAAATAATACGCTTGCGGGCGTATAACTGATTTTTATGAATCACTATGCGTAATAAAACTTGCCAGAGCCAAGTCATTCATTATATACCCACCATTATTCTATTGCGGTATTTACGGAATTGTAATTTTCTTTAGATCTTACATGTAATCACAGTTTAGCCAAGCTTCTAAGCCCTGCTCACTCATTCAATAAATAATATATACCTAAGGTCCTAATTTATTAGTTGCAGATATTTTAACACGTGATACTTTACTTTAACATAATTAACTTTAAATATAAATTAAGAAATCTTTTCATGTATTTTCTTTGATTTAATTTTTCTAACAAAAAATGTTTATCTACTGACTTAAACGATTACCTATTGTAAAAGAAAATGTCGGATACAATTCCACAGCATCAGCTTAAACTTTGAAAGTCATGGAACGTTCTCAGTTCCCCCACATTTCACACCTTCATTGTAGAATAACATCATCTTGTGCTAAGAAATTAACTATATAATGGGTATTGGTTTTTCGTTGCATTTATAATTAAAACAGTTAGTTTTTTAAGCATATCTAAATCAATTAATTGAAAATTGACTCTGACGTTCTTTACGTATTTCAATGTTTATATATAAGGTGGCTAAAAAATAAGTGCATTCCTGTTGCCAGTGAGATTTTGAAACGCAGAATTGGTCCCTAGGGGATTTTTTGAAAAAAGTTAAAGTTTCTAAATTATAGTAGTAAGTACCAGGCACTAAGTAATGGACCTAACTATTTTAAGTAATTTCAAATATTTGTCAATCCCTCTTAAAATTCTAAAAACCGTTCCAAATGTCCATACAACTTATTCTGATAGCCAAAACCTAGACAACGGGAATGAACTAATTTGTTGGTCACCTTGTATGTATACAGATATATATTTACAGGAACTATACTTGCAAAAGTATTTGTTAGAATATTCAAAAATGTCTGTGTTAAAATAATAAATGAGAATGAGTATGAGAAATAATTCAAAATGTCACAGTTACATCTAGGTGAAATTAATTGGATTTTAAACCAAATGCCATAATGTTAAAGTAATGTTGCTTATCTTTGGACATTCTGGTGTTTGTGTGCGTAAACCGTCTAGAGTCAGTAGAGAACAGCTTTTTGACTGTGTATAATGGATATGCAGAGCAGTACGACTATACATAGTACCTACACATATAAGAATTACAGATTGCAAATGGTCTTGTTCAACAAACGAGTTAAGCAACTCACATTTACTCATAATATTATCACGACCTGAGGAGGAGAAACTACTGAGTCTACGAAAATAGGGAATTCATTCTTACTGATAGTGCGCATAATCACTGTCGGAGGTAAATGCTACTGTATAGTATGGCATCCACCTGAAACAAAATAAGATACATGTTAGTAATATTTAGCTTACTAGTACAACATTCTGTAAACTTCCTGTGTTTAAGGCTGAGCCACACTGGGTCCACACGCCACGCAAGCGGTGTGCCATCTAATATGATATTTACATAAGCTACAACGCGCGCGGCACGAATACGCGCACGTGCATTTGCTGCACACGCATTTGGTGTGGCCCAGCCTTAAATTAAGTTAACACTTTCTTTGTGGACGAGTGCTACGCGCTACGCGCTACGCTCGTAGCTGATCCCGTGATTTTTCCGCTTTGTAGCGAAAATGGACCTCCCACAGAGAACTCCCCTCGGGAGCTCCCCGCGCTCAAAGTGTTAAATGAAATACGATACGGGTAAATACAAAATACTGTACAACATCCTTTATCGATTATTTTGAGGTGCATTCCAAGAGAATGTCGGGTACGTGACACCGTTCTTCGCGTACATGTAAGAAAGTTACGAGTACAATTTTTGGTGTATCTTAGTTTATAACTGGGTGTTTGTATTTATAGAGAATTCTCGCATTTTGCATTATATTTCTATCATCACGTTCTCGTCAAAGTAGACTTTTTCGTGGAAAGCAGTTGAGTGTTTTTATATTCGAGGCATTCTTTGTGTATTTATTTATCACAAATGTTTGTTCCATGGTCATGGATGTCTATGTATTTAAGTATATCGTTGCCTGGTACCCACATCACAAGCCTTAATTGAGCTTACCGTAGGACTAGGTCGATTTGTGTAAGATGTCCCAAGATATTTACATATTTATTATATATTTATATATATTAATTAATCGAAGTGAAGTCTTTGCATGTCTGGACTAGTACTAAAGGGACATGTGTGGAAGTTTAAAAATATTTTATAAATTTTAGAAACGAACAAAAGAATTGGTAACTGATATTACAGTCTCGTGGACTTACCCTATAAGCTTACACACCATTCACTGCCTGTAATTATTTATTTTATAAAGGAATTCCAACAGCTATACAATAACATAGTATGCGTCATAAATAGAAATACGTAGCCAATTACAGGAACTCACAAATATGAAACAGTATATAATTCTGTGCATATTACTAACAAAACATGTTATTTTTGGATACAAAAGTTACCGTTACCGGATACCGAAAGTTAGGTACATAGTTAATTTAATATCCCGGGATGATTTCGCCTTAAACTTCTCCCGCCCGACACTAGGAGTAGCCTGTTTTGCTGTCATTAAGTCGGCACGTTGTGGATTAATGAATTATTAATGATAAGTTGCTATGTTGATTCCGTATTCGGTTTAATTTTCATTTGATTGTGTTTGCTGCCGTTTACGGATGCCGGCTTGTTTGAGGCTTCCAATTTACGAATTCTGCAGGTTAATTACGAATACATCTACCCTACCTGTTAAATTTTAAGGGCTTTTTTCACGATCCCGTTATAAAATATGTTCGTCAAGTGTTTAGCTGTTCCTTTCTTTTGTTTGCCTGAAGAAAAGGATTTACTTTTTATTCCGGGATAATGAGCCGTAAGATAATTATATTATAAATATAAGCAGTTTGTTTCAAATACATGGTTAATGATTATGACGTACAGTAGCCGCATCATGTTGTCAGGTTACGGATAAGTTTGATAGGTATTATGTACTTGATACGTAAAGCATTTCATCTTGCTCGCACTTTTTCATTACAGCAAGTGCGAATGCCTGCTATACGTATCGAGTAATATCTAACCACTCACTTGCTTTGATTTTTGCGATAGACTCTATTTATATGTAAAATAAGAGCGATGACATGTAACAAAAGCTACATGAAGCATGTCAGTGGCTAACGTAAACAATACTTGCAAAGTCATGGTACGGCTACCTAGTGAAGGACAATCAGACACAACGAAATAGAGAAAAAAAACGTTAGGTATTTATTATCTTCGGCCGCTTAGCTTACTTAAATCGACTTCAACTTGTTTTGGGTGATGATTCAATATAAAGGCGATAGTCTTTTACCTTTTAACTCTAGTTTTAAGCCTCATCCAGCCTCCGCTAATACCCGTGACAGTCAAAGTCAATGATCACATGATATTACAGTATGACGTGATCACTATCCATAGTAAAAATTAGTGCAGCTCGTTATCGACCGGCGGTCATATAATGCGGATCAGGTGTACAATTTCGTCAAAAATTATGCAAAAATGCTGATTTCCAAGACATTTTAAATAAAGACTGTCCGCGAAAAAAAAATATTAAAAAATATACATGATCAGTGATTCTGATTATGTATATTCTTTAATATTTTATTCATTGATCACGATCAGTGGTCGAACTAATGATGCAGGTGACGCAAAAATTATGCACCTAATTTTGCATATAGGATTATTATCTACTTTTATCTTTTATTTAAACTTGCGTGTTGCATATTTTCAAAAAGTAATCGAATAATCGCTAGTAAATCCGTTACATTTATGACAAGATGGTGTATTAATTGTGTTTTGAAGGTACACCTAGGGTATGTTTGCTGCTATCATAAAACTTGTGAGGTCCATATTGAACATTTTATTTATGTTTTCTTAACCCTTAATCGGATAATGGGAATATGTTTCCCACCTGTTTTGAATCTTGTGT
Source organism: Thaumatotibia leucotreta (assembly GCA_025490895.1). Taxonomy (NCBI): domain Eukaryota; kingdom Metazoa; phylum Arthropoda; class Insecta; order Lepidoptera; family Tortricidae; genus Thaumatotibia; species Thaumatotibia leucotreta. Next base: position 25,773 of record JALPQI010008512.1, on the reverse strand, counting down.
CTCACTGATAAGAGCAAAAACCAATGAAATTTTGGTGTGACTCGTGTTTGATTAAGGGTTAATTTTAGTTATCTAAGGGACAAAACCTGATTATAATTATACAAATAAAATAGAAAAATAACAATCTTGTACTTAAAAAGTTACTGTCTCTGACTATGATCAAAATTGTAATCTCTTAAAAACTAAAAGCTTACATAAAATACGGCAAGATTACGATCAATCGTTCGTCTACACGGCGATATAATTCAACCCGGTAGCTGTTCCGCCGTTCCCATGAGAAAAGGTAAAATAGTGCTCGCAATAACTCAGCACCTGAAGATTTGCGGAAATTTACAAGCGTTCCGGTGATAAATCTAAATTCACTTTTTAAACGCACTTATATATCACCCGTGTGTTAGTTGAAAATTTGTGGGACATGGATAAATTCTGGTTTGTGTGGAAAGCGAATAAAAAAAAGTAGCAGAAAATAACTATAACTTGTTTTTAATGCGGTGAAGGGTCACGTTATCCTGTCCTCGACTAGACTCTGATTCATAAAAATATACTAACAATTTTAACCCTTATTTTACTTATATATATCTGAAGAACGTATGCCACGATATGTATACATAAATTTAGATAGGACTAGTGGCTATCCTTGAATAAAATATGACATATTATGAAAGGAAAAATGCGGAAAGAACATGTATTACCTATAAAAAAACCCCAGCTATTTTAAGCCCTAAATTGAATTAGCAATACTTCAAATATACATTATGATTCTTGAGTCATGAGCAGGGGGGTTGGGTTACCATGACGTATTAATGCAGTTCAGTTTAAGTCGAGAAAAAGGGACAAGGCTATACGAGTTGTATACCACTATCCTTTTCCCTGAACCTAAACTGAATCGCATTAGTACGTCATGGTAACCCCCGAGGAGTTAACACTTTAATTGCGGACGAGTGCTACGCGCTACGCTCGTAGCCGATCCCGTGATTTTTCCGCTTTGTAGGGAAAATGGACCTTCCACAGAGAACTCCCCTCGGGAGTTCCCCGCGCTCAATGTGTTAACAGGGTACTAAGGACGGTCAGGGTCACGCTGAGCAACTTATACTTCGGACACAACCGAGATATTGCATAAAATATCTTTTAATAATGAGTTAATTGATACTTAACTATCAATTATAAATCAATTAACTCACAATTAAGAGGTTTATTAAATTGATAACGAATCCAGCCTTATTTGATGAAATTTCCAACTAAATACATTCACATACTTGCTGAAATGGACTCAAATACAATTATATCTGCCATATGCTGCCAGTTCATGTTTCGAACACATATTTTATGATAGTAACTAGTAGTATAGATAGTAAAACACACATAAGTGTTAAACGTTATAGGTAAAATTAGGTTCAAATTGATTTTGAAATTAAAAAATACTCAAAATTAATTGTGTGGAAAATAGACTGAGAAACGCTAATTTCTTAGGTTAGGTAATAATACTGTTTTATTCTATTCCTATGTACCGCCGCTCAAAACCCAAAATTCTAAATTCATTCTCATGTGACGAGAGTATCACGATATGAAAAATTGTTCTTTTAGCTTACTTAGAATACAATTCTCCATCTGTCATGGAAGTTACGCGGAAGTTAAATCGGTAATAAAAAAGTTCAAATATGTACTTACGTATTTTAGACACTTAATACAAATATAAGGGCATCGTAAGTAATAAAAATTCTTTAAACCCACCGCATTAAAACTCGCTTGGAAAAACTTGGGCAGTTATTTATAATTTTTCACGTGGAAAAATACCAGACCGCCGAATGGGACGGTTCTTGGGCAAATTTATTATGATCTATTGATTCTCCTCTTCTGTTCATAAAGGTTCCTACGGCCCCCTCGCGAAAGTTTGCCAACTCAGAATTATGTCGAGTTCGCTCCCTCGTATAAAAGTTATTTTACTACTTTTCTAAGAGTTTAAGTAAGGTTTGAGGATGGGCGAATAAAAATTGGTCGCTTGTGTGTAGGAGCAAAGTCGCTGTCGTACGATGACAATGTTTGCTTCGACTTAGATACGAACAGTCGATGTGCCTCTTACAGCTGGTATAAATAGCTGATTAACTTAACATCTTAGAAGCCATTTAGAGGCTCATTTCATTTTGATATCCTCACAAATTTTCCTTATTTTAATATTGAAGTGATTATACTGTGTCTAAATTTAAAACAGGCAATAAATCAAACCAGTTAAAGTTTTATTAATGTAGTTAATCAATAATTAAAAGTTATAACAATGAAATTGACAATCCTACGGACCGAATTGACAAGTGAGTGTGCACAAACGTTGCCACAGTTAGGTCAGTGTCGTTCATATTAAAATTATTGTTACATCGTAAGTTTAAGGTCCACAGACATTACAATCAAATTCGTCGGGTGAGAATGCAATTGTGCCATATCCATTTTCAAGCAAAATCGGTTTTTAATGGTTCTTGATAGCATATTTTTTTGTAGTTCATAACAGTAATCGGTTTTTGAAAATTCTTATTTTAAGTTATTAAAAAACATATATTTTTGTGCCATATCCTCAAACCGCAATAAATAGTGATTACAATATTGTGCCATGTCCGGACATGACACAAATTTACGGTTAACAGCCTATTTATCAGTGTGCCAAGCGACTAACCGATCAACATTTTTGTGACATAATCCATTAATCGATTTGAATGTATCGATTCGATACTTTTTTTACCTACCCTCTCTTTTGATAAATGATAACAAAGAAGGTAGGTTTGATTTATAATGATTTGCGTCATTCATACTTTAAGCTTTTATCTTAATAAGTTGGTGGTATAAATACCTACATAATATTTATAATTACGAGTACCTAACCATAAATTGTAAGAAATGACATATATTATACTACAGAAAAAGTGACCGAACCCCCTATGACCAGGACTGGAATCGATCCAGCGACCTCCTGTTTTCCTGCCATGCCATGCCATTTAAGTCCTGGCCACAGGAGGCCTCGGTCACTATTCCTGAAGTACATATTACATGACATGTCTTTTAATCAAACACTTAAACTGCAATATTATTCGTTGATAAGAAATAATAACGTTAATATATCATTCATTAGTAAAAGTATTTTAAGATGTTCTCATCGATATTTTTTACATTAGCACTAGATATCGTTGAAAAGCTTATCATTTCACAAAATAGAGAACGTCATCACCTATTAGATGGTACCTATTTACAAGAAAGTAAAAACAATGATTCACATTAATATTAGAAATCAATGTTTGCACCATAGATATTCACTTGAATAATTATGTCTTCATATTCGAGACAAATTATCGTCTTGACTTGAAATAAAGCTAGTCGTAAAATAACTTTTATTTCCATAAACAATTGCTTTTAATGTCTACCTTTCTTGACATTGCACTAATATTTTGTGACACATCCATAACTTTGTGTCATATCATACATAGCAAGTTAAACAATTTCTTACCAAAATGGATATGGCAATTGTAAAACTACTTATATCTCATGACTATTATAAGTTAAACATTAATTGTATATAACAAAAAATAGTAAATTAATATACTTAAGTGTCAGTTAAGTTAAATATTGCAAAATTATAAGACATTCCAAGAAATATTTTTTTTTGTTTCATTTCGCTCTCCTCTAAACCAAGGCAAGTGGCGTATAGCACAATTGCATTCTCACCCGACGAATTGTCAATTGAAATGATTAAATAAAATTATTTTTTTTTTTTATTTTTTTTTTATTGATAAATTCAATTAGTGAAACTGAATAATAGATGATTTGTAGAGTTTTCGTTTATATTTATATATGTATGGAGATGGTAGACAAATTGAAAGACGAACAAGATATTTTCAAATGGACATTTTCTATCGATAAAAACGAGTGTGTGATGTTTCTACATGCGACATTCTTGGTATTTCAAGAGGTATAAAAAATTATGTGATGAGACTAGTGGGTTAACATATTTTATCCATTCACTACCTCGAAAATCGAACAAACCAAAATTTGTACTTCACAACTTGACGATATATTGGTCGATATATTGGTATCGACATAATATTACACCCCTTATTATTTTTATTTGGCTCTTCCTGGTATCATTTCACCGGTATACTCTTGGGTCGTCTCGTTCGTTTTTCGTCACGTTCCTAAATTTGTCCGATTCTGGTTTCGTCACCCATTCTTTATTCGTCACGATCGTCGATGGTCTTTCTCATCTTCGGTCAAATTTGTTGTTCGTCTTTATCTTAATCCGTCTCGTTCTTGACTCGTCATAATTTTCTTTCGTCATGTTCGCTGTTGAATCTATGTTTTTCGTATATTTTCATAGTCTTACGTCGGTACCAACTTCGAATATGACCAAATACGAAACGACAAAAAACGATTGAGTCGAAATAAGAAAAAGGTCAACAACTTATTATTGTCAAAGACGATAATGACTGCAGACTAACTTGACGAATGAAGAATGGGTGACGAAAGCAGAATCGGACAAATTTAGGAACGTGACGAAAAACGAATGAGTCGGCCCAAGAGTATACCATTTCACCCTGTCAGTCATATCGCTGGCTGTGTGACTCAACCTCGTATAAAGGCTTACGAGATTTTGTCATATTTTTGAACAAAATACATCGATATTATGTCAATCAACTTTTTTTAATTTCCACTTAATGATGACCCCACAAAATTTTATGAAGATTTTTGGATCAGTACCTAATGTAGCTGAAAACATTGTTATGTCAGCTATGTTATCCACTTTTGAAATTAGCTGACGACGAGCGTTTAGCTCTAGAATATTGCATTACAAGGTCGAATATTTTGAATGGATATTTTTATACGTGATAAGTAAAACCAAGACAAGAGATTCGCCCATATAAGATTTACACTCAGTTTTTAATACCGTGCCATAGTTGATCAATAATTTTAACACTTAATACATGAAGTGTTAAGTTATTACATCCTCTGACCAATAATATAACTCGAGACTAACTTTATCAGCCAGTTGTCATGGCGTCCAATTTCCAGTCGGTATTCAATATTCGCATACCTGGAAAATCGGCAAATGACTATTATAATCTCGTATATATTTCCACTAGCAATGCCAAATCGTACCCAATAACAATCATACTAAGGTATTCGTTTCAGTGCAACTTAAAAAGGGACATACAACATTTAGGGATTAAGCTACTCAAATACCTATAAGCCGCACGAATACAATAATCGTTTCATAATCCAGTTACATTTCAATTCACGCACAAACCTAGCTGGTCGAAAGCTTGAATCATGGTAAATTAGACTTTATTACGTAGCGATTAAATTTTTATTTAAGTGTTCTATTAAGTTAATTAGGGATAAATTTACGGTGGAAAGGATTTAGTTGCAGGTTGGTATAATACATGTTGTACAACTGTTTTTTTTAATGTACAATCAAAATTACGTTAAATCAGTTATTTTTATTGTAAGTTTGCTATTGTGAACCTTCTATTAGAAGCGTTGGCTAAATAATATTATAAACTCTGGAATGACTATGAGCTAGCAAAAGTTATTTCCCGATTTATTTCAACGAATCCCGTTAGCCTCAGCAACTCGTTGCGAATAATTAAATTCCGTCGCCGTGGCATTCCGTTATTCCGTTATTATTATTTATTGGTCCGGGTCACCGGGGAGACGTGGTCGTATTTTATGTAAATTTCCATTTGCATGATGTTTGACTAAGATTTTTGTAAAGGGTTACTTAGTTGATATCAAATTAAACAAAAAAGAAGTCTATAAGTAACATAGTTTCATTATTTGCAGTAGTGTTTAGGATGATCTTCACAGGGTGACATTTGGATCATGTAAGAATATGTTTTTCTAGCTCTAATCTATTAATTCCATTTTAAAGGTGATTTCAATGTTTTGAAATGAATTTTCATGATATTAAATTACTGTGAATGTGATAAAATTCATTTCTATATGTTAAAACTGTCAGTTGCAGCTTTGTATTATTAATGGTTACGATAATAGCTTCTTCATCCTTTCTGAGCTATGAAAACTCTTATAACTGTTTTCATTGCCTACCAAATTTTTAATCATTACCATGTTCATCATTTTCAAAGGGCTTAGTAACCATTATAAGCGTCACGTCATTATAAATACGACCACACTTCTTGAGCTTGTGTGTCTAAATAGTTTGAGAGTCCCGTAATGTGACCATGAGTACCGGAAAGTTGTCAGAGCGACCCAACTGCAGAACTTAACCCGTTTGGAGGACTTCTGGTAGACTCATTCATATACTCTAGTGGAACTTTATTTGATTATTTATTGGGGTATCCCATAACGTTTGACAACCAATAGAGTTAGAAAAGTAAATGAAGGTAGAAATCCCTTTTGCCTAAGTAACCGGTAACCAATGAGTTAGCCAGTGAAAATGTAACGGTGCATTTAGACCAAACGAGCATTCGCTCATTCTATCACCCACTCTACGAAATCAACGAATTTCGACGATTCACATTTTGTGTAACAAACGAATTTCATAGAGTGGGGGATAGAATGAGCGAATGCTCGTTTGGTCTAAATGCATCTTAACTTGATCAAGCACCAACAATAAGTACATCAAGAAAACTTGATGTCTGGCATTGCGGTGTTCGAGCAAAATACAGTGGCGAGTAACGTGTTTATTTAAGTCAATGCCCACCTATGTAAGTAGTACGAGCAATAAAATTTGCCTCAGCATGTATTCGTAATTCGTGGATTTGTTAAGAGTATAACTACTCTGCTCCTCAACTGTGTACATTTTTCGCAATCGACTCAAAATCGGTCAATTGCGAAAAATGTACACAGTTGAGGGCTTACTCAAAACGAAAATCACGATCGTTTTCATTGTGTTACCAAAGTTAGACATATAAACTATACAGGGTGATTACGGGGTCGTAATCTCAACTGTGAAAAATGTGTTAAGATGGTCTTTCTGAACAATGTTTCCCATGTATAATTTATACGAGTATGTCTAGCTAACTTTATAGCACAAAGATATAACGTTAAGCTACATAGTTAAGGATATTAATGAAAACGGAATGAACATGTTTTTGTTTTGCAATTAATCCAGTAGTTTATTTTTATACCGATTAGTAGAAGAAGTTCACTATTGGCTACTTACTAGAAAGTCACCCTGTCGTTACTATATTTACACCTATAATACACAAAAATATTTGGAGTCAATTTATGTAGCTGTAATGAAAGTGACTATTTACATCACATAATCCGTTTGTGATTCAAGTAGTGTTAAATAATATAGACACTCACAAACGCAGTTGTTTAAACATGCTTGTAATGTCAGGATAATATAAACCAAAGCAATCGTCTGCCTGAATGCATGCGTGTAGATAAATACAGTTGAAATTACGTCAATGGTAAATAAACACGTGAGTACTTGGTGAGTTCCATTTGCACATTACACATCGTGGAATTGCCCTTTGAATGATTTTCATAATATTAACTGCAATTGGAACTTAATCGCGACAAAAAACACGCTATGTTCCATATAAACAACGACGCTATAATAGTCTCACGTCAGAACAAACGCACGTTATTTTCAATAAGGCTCCGATTCGCCTGCTTCTTCTTATTTGTACGTCCCTAGCCGCCGGCGACTCTATTGAACCGTAACATATCCATGTCCGTGCCTTTAAGACGGTCATAACGTACCCTCGAGCCGCGCACAGCGATGTAATAAAATCTTTCCAAATATACCTTGAGAAAGACGTCCTATTGAGGGCGTTCTATTTGCTCAACACGCTTCGAGCCTCGACGGGTAGAAGTGGCAGGGATTTGTATTTTATAGAATATTCTTACGTTATGTACTTACTTTGTGAAGATATTTGTCTAAACCCATTGGTCGCTTCATAACTATTTTACACGTGTACTATACCAAAATAAATACTTACCTGTGAGATGATAATTGTCAAAAAAAGAATTTTATATAACAACATAATAAAATAACTCATTTAATCTAAGGTGATAAATAAATAAGTAGATTGGTTTAAGCGTGACTAATACAACGATAGTATAATAGTTATTTCATATACAAGGGTGCAAAGTTGTATTTTACCCGCGAGTATAAAATTGAAACACAAGTCAGCGTAAGGAACCAATAGTTGATCTACGAGCGAAGCGAGTGGTTTTAAAATAGAATCCTGAGATTAGTGAGTGTTTTAACGTACTAGAAGTAAAATGTCAAATGCAAATGTTGTCAGAATCGGTGAAATTGATAATATTGACATTTATGCGTTTTGTATTTGCGTCTTGACTGGAGAACATTATCATCATGGGTGGCTAAGACCCACTAACCGAGCGGTACAGGTATCAGCCGAGAAACCTGAGTACGTGGGTTCGATTCCCACCTCGATCGTTGGTGATCTAGGTCGTCTTCTTTGGTATATGACATCTAATATTTCTAATTTAAAGTATAAAGTAGTGTGACAACTTGGAAAAAATACAAATCAAGATATTTAATGAAAAATAAGTCGATTTGTGTTTCACAATAACTTTTGTAGGTGGCAGCAGTGTTTTCTGGTATAGCTCTCTCGCTAGAAGGTGCATGCATATGTATATTGCTTGCCCTTAGAGTGCTCAAAGGCGCTTAGCCCTGTAAGAGAGTGCATACTCTAGAAATTTGACCGATGGTTTAAAACAGACTGGTCGAACGTTAGGCATCAGCCGCGAAAGCTACTACTAGAGTACGTGGGTTCGATTCCCAGCTTGAACAAAAATAAGTTGATTAATGTAAAAACGTGTCTCCTCAGCATTTTTGTATTTTCGCGGTTTTGAAGCTGCTAGCTAGCCATGATCTTTTATTAAAATAAATCCTAGTTATATCATATGTAGTAAGACATAGTTCATTGCATAGCTCTAGATTTTCACATCAAATTACTATTTTCCGGAAATAATAACATTAATAACATATTTTAAACTCGATTTAGTTCATTATGCAGCGATAGAATTTCAAGCTAACAAAACATCTAATGAAACAAAGGGCTATTCTTACAGTTAGCGAATATAAATTTAATTACGAAGCTCCGATCGAGTTTATTACCGTTTAGAAAGACGTTATACGGCGTTACCAGAAGTTATCTATCAAAAATCGTTTCAAGTTTTTAAAATTAGCTGGTAAAAATGGAGAAGATTCTCAATTCGACAGTTTTTTTTAAGAAAATGTCAGGATTATCCTGGATTATATGAAATGCCAGAAGATTATAATATGGTTAAATTCATAAGATCTGAATTTTTACAAATTATGCTATAGCTTCTTACTAAATCTGGACTAGGTATTATGAAATTATGATCGACAAGTTTCCTGACCATGAAACTTAAATGAGAAGTATTATTTTCTAAAACTTGCAATAAAATATTGACTAAGTCGATGTAAGATGTCCCAAAATATTTATTTATTACATTACTTAAGTGTGTTAAAGTAGACTCGGAAGTATCATGTCGCTGGTTCACTGACTGAACTTGATATGTACCCAGCAAAGTACCGGAAATAACCTTTTTGTGGCAAGTAATTTACACAACATATTGGCATTTACTCACGTAAAAACACTAGATTGTTACGGTTTTTTCCTTTAATTAGACAACGTCCAAAATACAGGAAACGGTCTTTCACCTAATTTTTGTATTTTTATTGGTACCAGAATTATTAAGACTATTGAGTGCCAAGGAAGCTCGAACACACGACCTGTTTCTGTCGAATTAAGGGCTAAAAGAGATTAAATAAAGGAAATCTAATTTGGAAGTTGTTGACATGTTCTAGATTCGTTATTTATTGGTGCTATGTAACAGACTTAACGTTCTTGAGTGGCGGCCACGTACCGGAAGGCGTAGCGTGGGTAGGTCCCCCGCAAGGTGGACTGATGACCTGGTGAAGGTCGCAGGAGTCCGCTGTGTCATTGTGGCAATCTTTGGGAGAGGCCTATGTTCAGCAGTGGACGTCTTTCGGCTGATATGATGATGATGATGATGTAACAGACTTATGAATTTATGATTTTTTTTTAATTGGAAGTTTGACAAAAATATTCTTGTCTCGCCCGTCAATGAAACTTAGCAGGCTTTATATCTTTATCCTACATGTACACCTACGCAGCCCTATGTATACAGGTTGGAAAAAAATAATGCCATATGGTTAAGAACTACCTTAAATATTGTAAATAGCACATTTTGTTTAGGGAAAATTTCCTTTGTTTTTAAAAACAATAAATTCTGCATTAAGGTTTTATGAAAAATCGCTTGCCTTAGTAAGGACCTGTTAAATGTGACAAAAATAACGTGCTGTAGGTATTTTATGATGCGGTTTCATGGCCTTCCGTTATTCTGATTGTAGTTGTTATTTAGAGAAAAATTAACCTTATCAGTAACCCTTTCAATCTGTATATATGGCCACAGCCGGTCTCTAGGTAAGCGCTAATTGCCAAGATCTCAAAGTTACAAGTTACGAGGAAACCACTCCGCTCGACTATGTCACTGACAAAGCATCTCATATTCACGTGTTAAATTAAAACCTTACGACGGCAAGTTACCCAAACTCAAACACTGGCATTAACATAAATACGACTACATGCATTGGTGTTAAGTCAAAGTCAAAGTCAAATAATTCTTTATTCAAATTGGAATAGCAACAAACTCTTTTGAATCGTCTAGATATGAAAACTACTTCCGGTTCGAACCCTACACCGCTGACCCAAGAAGAACCGGTAAGAAACTTGGCGGGAATTTTTTTTTCAACCAATGATGGTACATCTTACAACTAACATGCATTAAAAAAAAAACATAAAATTGATTTTAAACAAATTGAAATATAATAATAATAACAACAAGAGATGTAAAGTCTCTAAAAGTCACAACATTTATAAGTAATAATTTATAGAGAAGTAAGGTTTCTCTCCGAATAGGTATATAATAATAACATTATATAATGCACGTTTGGAGATGTACAAGGTCTCCAAGCGTAAATTATCGTAATTGAATGTCATGACTTTAACAAACTAATAATTAAATCCTAAATTACTCCCACGGTGTTTTATCATTCATGTAGTCTTGTGTACTATAATAAGCTTTAGATATAAGTTTACGCTTTACAAAATTCTTAAATTTGTTGACTGAAAATTCAGTAACATTTACTGGAAGTTTATTATAAAATCTTACACAATTACCCATGAATGATTTCCTAATTTTATGGAGCCGAGTGGTGGGTACTGCGAGCTTATGTTTGTTTCTAGTATTAATATTATGTATGTCACAATTTTTCCTAAAATTGATAATATTTTTATGTACATACATAATATTCTCATAGATGTATTGAGAATACAATGTCATTATATGAATATCCTTAAACTTATCTCTAAGTGAGTCTCTAGGGCTCATTTTATATATCGCTCGAATAGCCCTCTTCTGCAGAACAAAAATAGTGTTAGTCTCTGAATTGGCAGCACTGCCCCATAATAAAATGCCATACGACATAATGCTATGAAAATAACTAAAATATACTAACCGAGCTGTATCAACGTCAGTTAATTGACGGATCTTGCTCACTGCAAAAGCTGCAGAACTCAGTTTATTCGAGAGATTAGATATGTGAGGACCCCACTGAAGCTTAGAGTCTAGTGTTATACCAAGAAAGACTGTACTTTCAACTATTTCCAATTCCTCACCTTTCACAAATATACTAGCCTGTTGATGTTTTACGTTACTTGTAACAAATTTAATACATTTAGTTTTTTTCTCATTCAACATTAAGTTATTCATATTAAACCAGTTTACTACTTTCGAAATAGCATTGTTTACATCATTCCAAGCTTGTTGCTGTCGTTTGACTTTAAAAATAAGTGAGGTGTCGTCAGCAAACAATACTATGTCATGGTGGGTCTCTATGAGATGTGGCAAGTCATTTATGTAGATAAGGAAAAGGAAAGGCCCCAATATAGATCCCTGTGGTACACCCGTGGAGACCAATGACCCCGGCGATCGCTGTCCATTCACATCAACCCTTTGTATTCTACCGCGTAAATAAGATTCCAGTAAATTTAACGCTGATCCTTTAACTCCATAATGGTCTAGCTTCCTGATCAATGTTTTATGACAAACGCAGTCGAAGGCCTTGGACAAATCACAGAAGATACCTAAAGCATCTCGTGATTCCTCCCAGGCATCAAATATTTGTTTAATTAATTCGACACCAGCGTCGGATGTTGAGCGCCCCCGAGTAAAACCAAATTGCTTGTTATGCATTAAATTGTTTACGTTAAAGTGCTTAATTAATTGCGATAAAACTATTTTTTCAAAGATTTTGCTGAACGTTGGTAGCACAGATATAGGTCTAAAATTAGTGGGGTCAGAAGTGCTACCGGATTTGAATAAAGGAGTTACTTTACTATGTTTCATAAGATCAGGAAACTCACCACAATCAACACATTGATTAAATATTACTACCAATTCAGGTGCTACGATTTCAATAAGGGATTTGACGACATGAACAGAGACTCCCCAGAGGTCAGAAGTTTTTTTGACATTGATGGATTTAAATGCCTTTATTACATCTGAGATTTGAATATGTTCAAAATGAAAATCGTTACTACACATAGGGACGTTATCTCTTAATAATATAGTGGCAGCCGAGGGTGATGAATTTAAATCCTTAGTTATGGAGACTGGTATATCGGTGAAAAAGTGCTCAAATTCTGTTGCTACTTCTAAACTTGACTCTATAATTTTGCCATTAATTTTTAATTTAGGATCGTGGAATCTGTGCTTTGATCGACCAGTCTCCGCATTAATCACTTTCCAGGTTGATTTAATGATGTCTGAACTATTTTTAATTTTTTGGGACAAATAATCGCGCTTAGCTTTATTACAATCAATCTTAAATTTCTTAGAATATTGTTTGACGTGTTCTTTAAATTCATCACTCGTATTAAACCGCCGTTCCTCATACAATGCATACAGTGCTCGTCTACGTTCATACAAGTCCGCAGTTGCCCACTCACTAAAAGCAGATGCACCACCAACCACAATCTTTTTGGAAGTGAATATTTTGTTGTAGTGTTTCATAAAAATGTGAAAGAATGAATTATACATGTCATTGGAGTTAATGTTGGAAGACAGAGTAGGTAGCGTCTGCACTAAACTTTCTTTCATTCGTTCAACACGGCTTGTGGTTACTGGCACAAAAGTAATTTGTTTTCTAATGTTATTTTTCCTGATGGTCTCAAACGTTATTAATTGACCTAAATGATCTGACTCTAAATTACTGATTACTTTTTTATTAACAGGAAAAATATCAGTAAAAATGTTATCAATACAAGTCGCACTAGTTGCACTGATACGAGTAGGCTCCATAAAAATGTGGTTGAGTTTAGAAGACTTAAATAGATTCAACAATCTTGTACTTGTTGTTGAATTTTCTAAAAGGTTTACATTAAAGTCGCCGCATATAAGTAACTTCTTACCGCAAACTGATATTTTATGAAGCACAGATTCCATTACACTTTCAAATTGCTCAAAATTACTTAAAGGCGGCCTGTACACACATACAACAATAAATTTATCTAATTCAATAGCACTCAATTCTATAGTCCGTTCAACAGACAGAGAAACAATGTCCTTACGTTCCTTAAATTTTAATTGTTTATTTAAAATAATTAATGACCCACCATGTATGGAACTAAGTCTGTTAAACGAACTAGCCACCTGGTGATTATTAAACTGAGGCACCACTTCATTACTTTTTAACCAATGTTCAGTTATACATAGAATATCAATATTAAATTCATTTAAAAAAAGTTCAATCTGCAAATCTTTTCCTCTAATACACTGAATATTTTGATGAACCAGGTGGATGAGTTTTCTATTATTATTACCATTTTCAATTAATTTATTAGAGACTAATTTGCCAGAGATATGGCACTCTTTTGTCTTATCATTTAATTTAAATTATTGGTTAAAATTGGAACCAATTCCGAGTTCATAATTGATTGCTCAATAGGAGCACAGTTATTTGCCAAATTTTTGGCAGATATATCAAAACAATAGGATAGCGACAGAGCTATTTGTCTCTTACAATAATTAGAAAGGTAAAACTTACCTTTAGTCATAGAAATAATAGGAAAATAATACTTATTCTTATTAACATAATTGTTAATGTCAATTAGGTTAACTTTGAAAGGTTTAACTTTGAAAGGAACGCTACGTTAAGATATGTAACTTTGTATGTTATTTGCGGGATAACTGCAAACGACAGTCCTTAAGTCGTGTTAAACGTCCTCCACTTATTATAAGTAATTTCAACGCAAGTCAAGTTACTTCACTTGAAAAGCTTCGATTAACTTAAAATAGTTCACGAGAATTCCAGCCATGTTTGCAGTTAGATTGTAAATGATTGTAGTTGTATTACACAATATTTACAAAGGCTCCCTAAGATTGTGTACACTGTATAGCTGTAGTGCAATTTAACCTCCACGTCCTATTTACCTATATTATGAAAGAGGAACTTAACACAAATTCGGACGTTTTAGGGACAGTGTAAATGTGAACTCAAGTTTCACATTAATATTTTCAACATAAGGTACATTTTATTTCTTTAGATTTCTACTTTCAAATTATATACATAAACAATTATACCTTCCAATAATTCCATTCCAAATAATTTTCTAACATTATTGTTAGAAAGGCAACAAAGGCGAGTTTACTGAGAGTTTCAGTGGTTACGCCGCAAGTATGCAAATCATGGTGTCAAAGTTTGGTAAAGTAACATAGGCCTAGCCGATATGGCGTGGTGCCGCGTCGTAGCATATAAACTGTAGCTACGCTACGAGCGCCCGCGTCTCGTAGCACCTGCTACGATACTTGCATAACAAGTTCGCTTGATTTTGAGATTGTTTTAAAATTCCAAGGAGGCTTCATTTGCAATTTCTTCATTAAGCTTCTAAAGGGCCTGTGTTAAGGCAGTTTGGTTAGCCAAAGATTTAAATTTGATGTTTTCGTGGTATAAAATGTTTAGCTGTGTTTTTTCTTTTCCTTTTTACACCAGTAGAGCTGTGTAATAACATTTTATTGCTTATTTTTAGTACTAATATTCTAGCTAATTTTTTATATATTTATTTTCAAAACTACAATTTATGTACATAGATTAAATATAACTAATCTACTTAACCTAACCTATATCTAAGATTGGCCCTTGTGGCATTGTACCGAGGATGCTGGCGGCATTTCCTCGCTGTATCGCAATACTGATGCGTTGTGCGAGGAAGTCGCCAGCTCTTCGGTCTTTAGTTACATCAACCAGACGTTTCGCGAACAGATAGACTTTAAAATAATTTCATGTGAATTCTGGCGTCTTTAGTATTTAAACGCTATCTATCAAGCTTATATATTTCAAGTTTCAATATTTCATGAAAATTACAATTACTTAGGGCCTAAGTACATTCTTTCAATTAAATTACATATCGATACCTCCTACTTATACCGAGACAAGTGCAAAATAATAACTAATAATAAGTTAACAGGAAAGCTATTACTACTATTAGCTTGTTTGTATTTCGTATGTGATAACTTTTGTATGTCTGTAATAGGCTGAAATTGGAGATACTAAGTACTAACTATGTAATAAGATCTTTTATGTACACCCATTTTCTACAAATAAAATATTCTTATTCTTATTATGAAAAAAATCTCTAAACCAAATTTGTGGTTACCTTTACATTAATACTAAATGAATTAGCGCAATAAAACAAGCGAGAATTACCCGTATCGAACACCGAACACCGAAACCACACTCGAAACAACCCAAACATCCACATAAATTACGACACTTTCACTCCATAAAAACGCAACCTAAAAAACAAGTTACCCAATAAATAAACCAGCTCGATGACAAGAACCAAATTGTTATTTAAACAACGTTAAACGCTTATATTAGCAAACCCTTCAGCTTTTTTCTTAGTTTATGATGTTGTGCCTATTTTTATTAAAAGGACTTCTGCAGCTGGGAATAAAACTGAAAACTGTAAACCATCAAGTACATTGCAGTGAACCATGTACAATCTACAGCTATAATAATACTCGAACCATACATTTCCAGGCGATTTAAAAATAATTTTATTGTTATCTTTGTACACACACACGGGTATACGTTTTCATTGATTTAGAATGCTTCATAGATCTTCCTATGTAATTTTATTTTCACCGACTCCTTATTTATCGATATTATTCATTAGAACATTAACTTCTGGGCTTATGCAAAAATTCAATGCTATCAATGTATTAATTCCGGCAAGCACTCTCGCCCGCGATTCGCCCCGCACGCACCGCCATAAATCGGCGGTCTCCTGTCGTCCCGGCAACGATAAATCTCACCATTCACTAATACACCGCATTCAAATGTAGCGAGTCCCCGTAAGGAAATCCCGTATGCGACTTGAGATTTTCAACCCACGCTTTTCACCTCAAAAGCGGTGCGTAACGTATGGCCACATTTATCTCGCGCGATATTTGGTGAACGAAATAGCACCCCTATACCCGTTTTGTTTGCACGAAATGTTCTTTCAGGCGATTCATATATTTTTTTGGATTGGAATAGGAAGTGCGCGCAGGATCGTTTAAATGATTTTCTGCGTTCGTGTGAAAAGAATCTGCAAAAAAGGCTGCTAATGGCTTAGCGCAAGTTAGTAAATATAGTTTTCAACGGTAACTGTTTTAATAACATTAATCATCCTATTTCCATAACGTGTAACATTAGCGCTTGAACAAATAGTCTTTAGAATACTTGTGAAATAATCATTTTGAATAATACTATTACTAAAGACCTAAAAGTCGTATGATCAACAGTCACATTTCAAAACAAATAACAACTCGCTTTCTGAATTAAAAAAGAAACACCTCAAACCAAAACCTCTGAACCAGCCAATCAATCTGCTTCCACCGCCACATCGCAGCAAATTTGACAGGGAAAATGGAAACTTTCCATTGCCATTTTGAGAATTCCAAACCAAAACAGCACATATCTGTGATTATCTGCAGGATACTTGTGCTTTTCCTGTTTAGAAGCATCGCAGTTCTCGTTCCCAAAGTTGAGGCTCGACTTGTAACTTCACCGTAATAATTTAAGAGGCAAGTTGGGCCTAACGAATATGAAAAAAGGCCCGTTGTCACTTCTCAATTGCCACTTTTTTCTTGTTGCCAAAGTTCTTCGGAGGGGATAAGCAGCCGGCTTTACTTTGCTTTTAAAGGAGAGTTCGTGTCTGTTCAGAAAGTTTAGATAATATTTGAACAAATTGTCGATGATATTGTTCCATTTTTTTTTCGTTAAGTAATAACTTGAGGAAGGATTTTACTTAAAAGCATATAACTACCAGGGTAGTCCCAGAAGTGACCAACCTGACACACTTAAAGAGGTTTTTATTTTGAGTAAACACTTTTCATAAAAAAAACGCCCTTTATAAAATAAAGTACCCACTGTTCATATAATCGTAGCGATTAAACTTACAGATTAGTCTTAAGTAAAAAGTCACCTTAAGTAAGTTTTTATAAGAGTAAGAATACCGTATTTTTCATTTAATGAATGTGATTATTCTTAGATTCTTGTCAGGCATTTCCTCTGAGAAATTATGGAATCCCGTTCTCCCCACCCTGAGTACCAGCAAAGGTTTCAGGTGGGAGGAAAACTTACGTCTTGGCTGTGACTACGGGTTTAATTAAAAGAAAAGAGACTCGGCAGCACTTATTTATAGTTCCAGTCAGAGGTGAAACTATGTTAGCCTTAATAATGTTGGTTAGAGTATTTAACTTCAGAATTACAGTTGCTGCATTCACGATTTAAGTTTTCCTGTTTAACAATATTTGAACTCCCAGTGAAACTTTTCTTACCAGGTTAAAATAAAATGCAATTGATAAAGGTAATAAAAAAATAAAGGAGGCATATATGGCTGTAAGCTTCTAGTAAAAAAACTAAAGTAGGTAATCTCTGAACAGGAATTCGAGGTTAAAAATTAAAAGAAACTATTATTACAGTGACACGACATTATAATGTCAATGTTAAAGTGACATTCAAGCGGTATAAAACGTTTTACATTGAATATATTTTTAACACCTTTGTAAATTGAGTTCGCATTTTAGATTAGTTTTTTTTTATTTTATTTTGTTTATTTTCACACTTACAACTATCCTTACAGGTACAAGTACTAAACATCAGACAATGTTTTTTGTGTAAATCCACAGGTATTACAATCGTTAACATATTTTTGGACAGGGCCCTAATAAATTAACGGCGGAGTTTCCACGGTTCTTGATTATAAAAATAATAAATAGAAAATTTGATAGAACGAAACGAAACGAAGTAAATAATCATTATAATCAATGTTTGAAAACGAATATTTTGCGAGTTTAATCTTTTGTTTGTTCGGATATCGAATTCCAATCTTCAACTATTATATAGTTACAATCGAATCCATTTCGATAAATAAATGAAATTTGTTATTGTGTTCGTCATACTGACGTTAGTTGACTGACCAGAGATGTTTTTTTTAATTCTATCAGGTATATTTTTTTATGTAAGCATACATACTTTTGTTTTCTTTGCAAAAAATTTATATTACCTAACTAATATTAATTCATAAACAAATAAAACGTACAAACACAAATGTTTACTGAAATATTAGTTCACTCGCAGTACATATTTTGGAGGAAACTACTTCTAATGTCCACCATTACGGGAACCGATGTAAATGCGTGTCAGACATTATGTGGGGAACTGTTTCGTAGAGTATATTTACTTGTTTGTGTAGTTGATGTAGAACATTATCTACGTTTATGATCTTAATCGAGAACGAAATTTGAGAAAATTGTTTAATTCATGTAAAATATTGAGCTTATTTATTAGCTATAATCTTATAATACATAATATGCGAATAATGCTCATTTTATGCTAAATTTATTTCAATCGGTATATATTTCAATCCACGGCTAGTTACATACAAATTACATGTATAAAATATCATACAGAAAACCTGTTTCTATTTATTTGTTCAAGGATTAAAGTAATTACGTTTTGTTAGTTTGATCTTACATTTACGAATGAAAATGAATACCATTCGCCGTTTATCAAAATATTTGAGTCAGTATCGGATGATCATAGTGGGAATTTAAAAAAACTGGCAGATGGTGCTGGCTTGTGGCATAGCCGCCCATTTGCTGCAAAGATTGCCTACATCAGTCACCTGAGAGCACACGAACGATGCGCTCAACAATCGGTGTAAACAGTCGCCGTGGCCAAAATCGACTAGCACCATGAGTCTCGCTAATGATGATGATAATGGTAATCTTACAAAGATTGAACGTTTTAAAGAAATGATCTAAAATAATAAAAAAATCGAATGGACAGTGCATTGTACAATATATAGTGATCGGATCTTTGCTGATATTTGGGGTGATCGACCTCAAACGGCATGGTTATACCTTATGGGTATTTCCCCGGTGATAAATAATATTAATAAATAGTTTTTTGAAAAAAAAAATACTTTACATGTAAATACATTAAAAAAGTACCATTAAGTAGTTAAGTTTAACGTGAAAAGAACGTGAGAAGTTTAAACATGAAATTAAATTTACCTATCTATTTTGTCCTGTTTAAAAATACAATTATAGTATCATACTATTGGTTTTTCAATAACATCTAAGATCTAATTCTATGTGGAAAAAACCCTTCGACTTCTACTGTAGTAAGTGGAGCAAATGTGTACAAACCATTTTCGATTATTTGAAATAAAAATTCATTTGAAATCTGATCTGCGAATTTTCGGAGGCTATATAGTCAGGGTTTTGATTATAGATACACCAATTTATAACATTTTATTCTCACTTGATTGAATTCCACCATTGCATTGACACGATTAATGTGTTGTGTCCCTGTAAGCTAGTTAAAGCCCTCTCCATGACTTTGAAGTTAAGTACCTACTTAATTTTAAGATATCTGGAATCGCAAATGAAATTCATGATAAGGATAACATATTTACGGAAAACTCAGTAAATATCATCCATGATCCGATCACTGATACTGTATCATCATCAGCCTATGATAGTCCACTGCTGGACGTAGGCCTCTCCTATTAACTAGGTATGCATAATTGCATATAGACGCATTAGGAGGTAAATGCCATAATCACCACCCTGGGCAAGCGGATTGGCGATAGCAGTAATGTGTCCACTGATGCTGCTGCCCATCATAAATATTTTATCAAGTAATGGTCAGTGACACTTCAATCCTTTAGTTGACTCGTACGACACCCGCAGGAGGAGTTGGGGTGGTGACAAATGTATTCTTACTGCCGTCACCACACGGCCAACTGTATATACTGTAATAAATAGGTATATCAATTACGCTTTATACTGTGTACTCGTTTATTGGAATAATCGATATCATTTGTAAAAAATCCCCATCTCTCATTTACAAAAAGTTAAATAGCAATTCGCGAAAGTAAATTTACGTCTTATTCAAATTTAAATATACTGAACATTTTAAACTTTAGCCTCTGCCCTTCGATACTTATAAACAAAACCTTACAGTTTTCCGCAGTTCCTAATAACAAGGCAAAAGTCTACAGCAGTGTTTACCCTTGCGTAGATAAAAAAGAAGGAGTGAAAGACTGTCGTTGAGATAACAAGGCCCATTAACATTCAGGCTGTAGGGGAAACAGAATCAAACTTTTTCAACAGTCATGAATGCTTAGGTTTTAAGTCGGCGTTGACGGAATGAAAAATCTTTTATTTTAAATTTGTTCGTTATCCGATAGTACTAGTTATTGTTATATTCGAAAAATGGTCTAGGCTAAGATTCCGAAGGTACAGTCACCATCAGATATAGTAGAGCGGCCAAGGTGCTTACAAATAATCTGAGCAGGCTTTTAAGCTTTTGGACGCCAACGACCGATATATTGGCAGCGCAGGTTCATCGTCAAGGACCGATATATAAGTCCTAATGGACAGTATGGGGAATCGGAAACTGTAGAAGATACAGGGAAGCGGTCTAGTCTAAGGAGACATTAGGCATGAAATGACGCCGATCTGCATACAATACAACATTACAGATTTTTAGGTACAACTCAGACTTCACCAAAATTTTGACTATACAAAAAAATTGTTTTCTCCAAAATATACCTATTGTCTTCTTGTATAACCACTAACCACTGTGTATAGAATATCAACTTCATTAATTTTTTAATACAATTTTATTGTTCTCTTAAAAACGGAAAATTTTACATGGTAGCTAGCTAAAATCTTTTTGGATTGGAGATTATATAAATCAGTTATCACTTATCACATAATATCTATTTACTTTTCTAATCTAACGAAAACAAGATTTTTTATTATGTGTTTCTCGCGCTTTCGTTTGATATTTACCCGTCTTAAACAAGAACACTTTCATAATTTAATTCCATGTTTTTCCTCCATTAAGAGGTAAGAGAATACTCGAAAACGTTGAGAATAATTAGGTTATTTTTTTTTTTGAACAACGTTGTTTGGACGTTTATACGACGTAAATTTTGTTTAACGGGAAGGATTAGATTGGATAAGTTATACAATTCTTATAATGACAGCTTAGCTTATTTGATTGTGATAGCGTTTAGAGCTGTATTCAATTTGTGTAACAATTTGGCCTAATTACTTTCTTGTTTCGAATAGGAGACGTACCTACTGAACTTTAAAGTGCCTTGTCGGTTGGATACATTTAAATTTAAAAATCGCCCATTAAATATTCAAACATATTTAATTTTCAAGCATCAATTACTTTTGTATGCATAGTTATATTATAGTAACTTAGGGGTAGATGTGTGGGCTATCAATAGAAAGATCTTTGATAATTATATAAAGGTTTTCACGCCACATTTTTACTTAAGCGAACCGTTTTCAAGATATCTGCTCTCAAAGTCTTAAAAAGTGTATATTATTCTCCCCTCTATTGTTTATACAGTATAAAATAAAAACATATATAAGCATATTAATAAACTCTTTCAACGATTTTTGGCTTACTTAAAATATCTGTTATAGTTTTTGGGATAGGTTGATTCAACTGTATTTTTTTAAGATATATTGATAATGGTACGGAACCCTTCGCGCGCGAGTTCGATTCGCACTTGTTGTTTGTTGTTGCACTGTTGTAAGCAATGCTATCACAATGCATTCAAATACTACCATACCTTTTACCTGAAATCTAGAAAATAAAATACATCCTGTCACTAAAATAAAAATGAAACATAAATAATAGAAAAATAAAGAAACAAAAAAAATATAACACAATAAATCAACGCTTGCGAGCTTCTTTTAAAATCCAAATTTCAAAAACATTTACTCTGAACATTATTTGGTGAACTCAGTTGCTATAACTTTGGATGTATACCAATGGGGTAAAGTTTTTTTATCTAATGAGCTTAAATATACAAGAAGAACCTTTATATTTTAGGGCTGATTGTTAAATCTCCAGATAAATTTTTGCTCTGTCATTTTCTGATTGATGACCTGAGAAAAGGATAGTAATATTTTTCACTAACTAATACTTTTATCGAGGGGATTGAATTAACGAATTTTCCATTTATCAAGCCCTTTTAAAATAATGTGCTACAAACAGCTTACGAAATCCGCATTAAGTACATGATGTTATATTACTGTTCACAATACAAGAAAAGTTGTACCGCACCACAATTAAAGCGATATAATACATTGCAGACGCGATAACATAAGACATACACGAGTCAGCCAAATCCGGTAATTACACAAATCCCTACACTTAAGGGATGTGCACACATCAGCGAGTATCTTGGGAAATGAGTTTATTGTACCTATTGTCATTTCAGTCTGCATACAACTGTGTGCGTAGCCAAGGTGCCAATCGCTAACGCTCAGTCGTGATCGGAAAGCAACTGCCTTTGTCACACTAATGAAAAGAGTGACTGAGAGAGAAAACTACTATACGCTACTGAGAGTTAGCGATTGGCAACTTGGCTATGCATGCTGTTATTCTTTCGCTTATGTTTGCGGATGATAAGTATATGTATGTATGTTTAATACAAACATTTAATTTTGATACGTCTAAGGCCTGAGTTGACGCTCGAGCGGAGCTAGCAGCGGGGCGGGCAGCGGGGCGTGCAGCGTGGTGTCCATGTTAACCCTTAAATGCATGGTGTACGATGTATCGTACATAACCAAAACGTAGTTGGTGTTTGAAAACAAGATATTATGTATATTATGTTGTTAAGGTTAATTTTGCAAGGAAATTTAATGAACTTTCAAACTTATAACTGATTCGTTGGCGTAACTATATAAAAAAAAACTTACATGTGTTTATAAGCAAGATGGCGGAAATTGTTTTCGTTGCGTGCGTTTAGCGGTTTTTAACTAAGTAAGAAATATTTTTTTATTGGAAATTTGTAATTTATACCATAACGATTTTACAATTACTGAATTTAATATACTTTTCAGTGTAAAAGTAAATAATATTTGCATATTTTATCATGCACGATTTTGCAAAAATATATAATGTATGACGTATCGAAATTTTGATTAATAGTACATATTCCACCCAAAATATGTCCACAGATTTTTTTTCTATTTTTCTGGTGCTTGCGACGCCATTAGGTATGCACATTTTGTTTTTGGAACGAAAAAAAAAAGTCATGCATTTAAGGGTTAAACAAATGTGAACGTATGCGCGTGGCCAGGGTGCATGTCGTCCATAAATCCCTTGGAAGCTCGACTCGCCGCTGCCGGCCCCGTCGGACCCCCCGCTCTACGCTCGCCACTTAGGCCTCATTGTAACTCCTCTCTATTTTATAGGAATGATTATTTATGTATAATGATGCAGAATGTTAATATGGGCAAACTCCTTGCCGGGGATTAGCATAGGATGTTATAAATAAATACCATAATTAATGTAACTTTAAAACCTCTCCCCTCACGAATAAAATACATGCCTGATTTAATTTATCGCCCTTTAGATTTACACACCGTACAAGGAATTCTGAATCTGGTTCAACTCTTATTTATGAAATCCTGCTTCAATAAGGGCTGAAATAAGTAGATAAAGAAGAGGATGGTTTCAATCCCTTCTACCCGCACCTACAGAGTGCACAGAGCTCCTAATTAACCTGCCGCGGTCGTGACTCGCGAGGTGTCGAGCCGCTAATATAATGAAACCGGCGCAAACCGCTTAACCCGTTTAATATCAGAATAACTCAACTTTCCAACGCACTGCTAGGGTACGATTTACAGGCACTAGAAAAAAATACAATGCACTTATATCCAGTGGGTTTCACATTAGTTTCACAGTAAGTAAATAGTAGTAATAATATGTCATTCCCACAATATACCTACAATTATACAGCTTAAATATCGAATATTTATCAAAGTGTTAAGACAAGTGTAGTAAACAGTTAAAAAAAGTTTGAACAACAATCAGCAAAACACAATATACTAATAGGTAAATAAAGTACAATAAACTCTTTTTTTTCCTCTATCCTAGGTACAGTGCATTACGATTAATATAATGTATCTTGACTTAAAAGTAAGTACCTACTTATACAAAATGCTTCTGTATTGGTATTTTAAGACTTTTATATTGTAACACAAATTTTATAATTCAGCTTTTTAATACAAACCGTTAACCAAAATGCTGTTCTCAAATAACTTAAAAGACCGTGACCGGTTTTCACTGAAGGATAAAATCTAATTCGTGCCAATTGATTGAACGTAACGGTACAATAGCTGAATACCGCAAAAATCTCAAAACTCGGGAATTTCCTGAACTTGTGAAAGTAATTTAATTATATGAATCAGCGAGTCGATAGCGGTCTCCATGTAAAGCCGCCCGTACAAAATTAGACTGGCTGTTATGAAGATACAAAAGATTGGGATAATTAGTATAGCTTTTGAAATTCCTTTTATAAAATAGATTGCAAAGATTTGAAATCTGACAAATACCTTTTACTATTGCTATAAATAACTATCATGTTGATTAAATAAGCTTCAAAGCAAAACAACTACGATTCGACAGTGATCGTATAAAAAAACAAGTATATAATTATACATTATCTTTCCCTACTGAACATGAATGCTAGTGCCACAAATCACAATACTACATAAAAAGCCTATTACGTGCAAAACTGTATTCATCACAGTGACATGTGTTAACCATGTTGTCGGGCTAACACTAGAATATGATTAGGCTAACAAAAAGCACGCGCAAAAACAAAGTGCACAAAGGCCGTTGCACCGGCCTAGAGAAGTGAACCCGGATCGAAATCCAATCAACACGGTTGATCCGGTTCAATCCAGCTCCGATCCGGTATCAGGTATCGACCCGTAGTTGGTATTTACACAATCAAAAGTACTTTTGTCATGCACGCCGTATGTGGCATTAGGCCGTTGTACGTTGGTATGCTGACATTAAAACAAGCGGTAGATTCTATATCACTGTGCAGTATTAGGAAAGGTAATCTGTTTATATTTGAGCTTTTCGTTTACATATACTCGTAGGTAAATATAAAATATTAATGTTATTATTTTTATTTTTACCTACGTCCCTACATCAACAATTGAAAGGGTTACGTTTACTACAAAACGATTCAAGTGCGAAAAAGGAATTGCCTATATTATTGGCATTCGTGTCGTAACTTAACATATTTTTTCTACTCCCGTACTTTTATTTGTCATATACAGGGCCGTGAACATACTTGTCTT
>JALPQI010008511.1:0-46749 GCA_025490895.1 Thaumatotibia leucotreta | reverse complement strand
TACATAACTTAAGGTATAGCTACTATACTACTTAATTCGACTATTCGAGCTCGAAAGACGACTTTAGAGCAGATTTTTATTTATGAATCCATCATAAGTTTTTAAAGAATTGTGGTACCTACCAATGACATATCAATAAGTTGATCAAATCCTAAGAGACAAATTGTAAATTATTATTCGAACCCAGTAGCGTTAGAATAGAATAGTCAGAGCTAAAATAAATGTACTTTATACATTGATTTTAATATAAATGTTTGTAAATTGCTGATCCTAGTTGGCAGAATATGAATATATTTAATTTAATACAAAATAATGGATTCGATTTGTTACGTACAAATAGCAAAGCTTACAAATTCATTATGCAACCACAGAAAAGAATGTCCAAGAATTGAGCAGTCATTCAAATATAACATAGTTATTCGATCCACAAACTCTTAATTCATATATCTATAAAGACAGGACTAGAAAATAATAATCAATGAGCAAATGCTAGAGGCGGTATTGAATCAATGTTCGTGCAAGTGACAAACCAATTAATTTTCACATTACCGGAGCTAAATGATGCGACCAAACAGACTCCGTTTCCTGAGTAACAGCGCACGACATCTGCTTATAATACCTAATGGCGTCTGCATTGATGAATAAATCGTTAAGTGTGAGTCGGTTTTACGAAGTGATGGTTCTTCTGACCCAGGTAAAGCTAGATGGGTTTTATGTGAAATGGGGTTTCATCGGAGAAAAGTCGAAAAGACATTTTTTTTTTCATGCTTGGCCTAATTTTAGTCTATTATTTTATTCGAAAAGTACCTACCTAGTTTGTTTGGTACAGGTGGCACCCAATTTGTTGACAGCTACAAAGGTCAATATCACAATTTTAGCGATAAAAAATGTGTCAATCATTTCGCTATAAGGTTCCTTTAACACATTTTTGTCACTCACGAGTATGACATAGACAGAGTTTTTTTGACTGACTTAAAACCGGCCATCGACAAGTAGACTGTTGTACTGAAAATAGTCTTAGGCATCAATCATGATTCATGATCTTGTTATTCGCATTGTTTCGAGTGCAGATAGAAAGTCCTTTAACAGGCGCCGTTTTGAGAACAATGAAGTTTATCCAGTATCTACTATAAATATTTAGGCCTAAATGATTCTCATTTTGGCCGTGTGGTGATGGCAGTAAGAATACATTTGTCACCACCCCAACTCTTCATGTGGGTGCGCAAGAGTCGACTAAGGGATTGAAGTGTCATTGACCATTCATTAATTGGAGATTGATGATGGGCAGCGTCATAATAGTGGACACAATAACACACTACTGCGATCGCCAATTCGCTTGCTCAGCGTGGCGGTTATGGCACCTAATGCGTCTATATACATGGGTAATAAGAGAGACCTATGTCCAGCAGTGGACTGAAATACGATGATGATGCGTGACAGTTGACCACTTTAGGCACGGAACCCTAAACACTACGCTACATCTGCTCCAATAACGACGGCCGTGATCGTTTTCACGGTACATCGCGTTTTGTTTTTGCTTTCGTCTGGATGTCAGTTATCAATTAGCGTCTAATCCGAAGAGATGTGAGATGCTATTATAACATTTATAAACCTACCGGTTATAAAACATAAAAATAAAATATACTCGCATAAATGAATTTCAAGTTATTTAACTATTAGAAAACCTGTTAACAACGCATGTAAGTATATCATGTCCTGATGAATTTATTTGACAAGGCAATCCTCACCCATATTTTTCCAAACGTATTGAAATTGTGCTCCTTCGAAGTTTATGGCCACCATGCCAACTGAATTCATATATAAATTTCACCCCATTGGACGCCAACGACTGATATATTGGCACCGCAGGTCCAACGCCAACGACCAATATATAAGTCATGATCCACAGAGCAATATAAACCTACACGCACGTGCGTAAAGTTTACAATCTGAAATTTTATTGACGTGGCGTCCGAGTGACAGGTTTTGTAATTGACGTGGCAGTACGATTCCAAATAACCGCACTTGTTCTGTCGCCTGT
The DNA here is from genome assembly GCA_025490895.1 of Thaumatotibia leucotreta. Classification (NCBI taxonomy): domain Eukaryota; kingdom Metazoa; phylum Arthropoda; class Insecta; order Lepidoptera; family Tortricidae; genus Thaumatotibia; species Thaumatotibia leucotreta. The sequence goes on along the minus strand of JALPQI010008511.1, from coordinate 44,708 downwards.
CATCCGGTTTCCTTGTATTCCAGTGACGACGTATACCTAACATTTTGAAGAACATTAACATTAACATTTTGACGTCGATGCCGCGGATATTAATTATAATAGGTAATTTTACGACAAGTCCTTCTGATTGATAAACAAATATAAAGTTATGCTGCTATAATACTACCGTTCATTCACAAGTGCACTCGTTTCGTAACGTCATCTAACCAATCCGTTAGATGCACAGAGTACCGTTACTGCGATGCCAAAGATATTCGATATTTCGAAACACTTGGACCGCAGACATATTTCTTAGTAGACATCGTTTGGACTTGTTTTGGAAATCAAGCATACTAATGTCAGTAATGTTAGACTGGTACCAAGGTTTTTTTTGTGATGTGCAGAACAGAGGGACTTTTGCGGTACTTATTTCGGCGTTTCAGTCGATAAGAGCTTCACTGTAGATAATTTATTTATAGTTAAACATTGAATTGCATACCTAAAGTTCAATGGACAAATGCAAATGGATAAAATTAATATAAAATCCACAGGTTGGGCGGCGAAACCGTTCCTGAGCTTTCATTCCAAACTATGGTCGAGTCCCGCTGTTGGTCGCGCAGTCTTGGCCGAACCATTGGCGTGGTCTACTTATAGTACCTCAGTATATATCTGAGTTTCGGACATCAGATAAGGAGAATATTTTTATCTCAGTACAATGCATGGTTAATCTATCGAGCGTGTTTCCTTCTGATTATGGTTTTTATCGGAGGCAACATTTTTTTATTGCCGTATTATGTTCAATGTATAATTTGCAACAGTTCGCGGCAAGTTTCATCAGAGTTACGCTAGAAAATTGCCTAGATCAATACTCAATCTTTATTGCCTTTATAATGTGGTTTACATGGTGTTACACAGTAAGTTACAGAGACATTATTATAACCCTGTAGGGCATAGCATTTTTTTTGTCGAGAGAGGGAGACTTGAGACTTATAATTAAAATAAATAGTATTCCTGATATCTACGGCACAATTTAATTGGTTTAATCTTCGGATTTGTATTTGTATTTGGATTTAAGAATATATCAAAGTAAACTTATCGAGAAAACTGCTAAGGAACTGTAAATGTTTTCTTTTATATTGGGACTGTTATCATTTCTCAACGAAGTCTTAATAACTTTTCAGACTCCCATCAGTATACGGGATCAGAGGCTGTGTAGACCCTCTGATCCAGTATACTGATGAACGGGCTGATGCTGACTGATGGTAGGCAATGAACATAATTTTCAAAGGATGTTATGTTGTCATGTTAAGGTGCATTCAGACCAAAAGAGCATTCGCTGCTCTATCTCCCGCTCTACGAAATCAACCAATCACGAGTGGGGGGTTAGAATAGCGAATGTTCATTTGGTCTGAATGCACCTTTAGGAAGGGACGCTCGACCGGACTCGAGCGGGCTGTCGATCATCCAATATGCTCATTCACCCCATTTCCCTTAGCTGGAGCTGCAGGTTAGTGTTCCGGTAGCGTTCCCCCAATACTTCCCTCTGGCCTTCCAATTTTCTTGCAGAGCCGCAGGACGTCTCTAAGGTCGACCTTCCTGAGTTCCTTCTCCTCCAGCCTATCCCTGCCAAACACGTCATAACTCGCTGCTGCGTACATGACGCATTCAGCAAGGACATGCTGGCTAGTTTCGTCTCTTCCGCAATGTGGACAGGCTGCTTCGTTGCTTATTCCCATCACCTTAAGATGCCTGGTGAGGGTGCTGCGTCCCGTGATAATTCCGGTCAACATCCTCAAGTTGGTTTTCTCCAGCATTGTAAGGTATCTGGTCTGGTTCTCTTTTGGTCTCTACCACTTAACATCATTTTAGCTTATCTGTAAGCGGTTTCCTCCTTCCACTCCTTTTCCGCTTCCATTTCTTTCAGTTAAATTTTCAAAGGATAGGTATTGATACTAAACTTACTATGCGACTTTCGGAGAATCAGGTGATTCTTGCTCAGCTTCATGTAAACCACCGATTTGCTATTATTAATCGAAAACCAACACGTAAGACAAATCCAAAATGTGCCTATGTTTTTTAATTGCTCTATTACATTAAAGTGGACTTGCACAATATCTGATTCAGTCTCTAGTTAAAACTAGATGTTAGTTACATATTCTAGATGGTGGAAGTGAGCCTAAGTTGGCATATCCTCAACGCCTTGCGTGTGAGTGAAGCGATCATAACAACGCGAAGAATTAGATAATATGATACGTCCTCGCTGTAACGTCCTACAGCAAATATGCGGACATTGTTAGAATATTTATTAGCACGATTGGCGGCCGCGGCGTCGGCATTGACTTAGGTCATGCCTCTGTTAACTAATAATGATGTATTGTCAACCATGATACTTAATAGCTATACTGTAAGATTAATCCTTATGAAATCAATCAATTCAGTTAAACAACTTTCGTACGTAATATTTATATATTTCGATGGCCTTAGGTTTACAATTTCTTAACAAAATTCTGATCATCGAACAGTGCCCGCTTACACGTTAACCGCCATATTGCAATCATTGTGTTTTGCTACCCTCCTTTTAGATGGTGTTCGAATGGCCGTTCCGTTTAGTCAAATCAACATCGTTTAATTAAACAAAACATTATATTTGCATGGACTACATTCAAATTTTTTTGTTAAAATCGTAATTATAATTAATTATTTAGATTGATTCGCTTACAGTCGGCCGTCCTCTGATAGGAATGTCCCCATTCCTGCCCGGCCATTCGAGCATCAACTGTATGCCCACATACACAGATAATAGCCTATTAACTTAACACTAAATTAACATTACAATTAGATAAGACATACAATGACAGATCAGTAAAATACATAATAGTGAAAAACAACGAAACAATTTTCTAATTGATTGACATAAGTACTTTCGCTGATGTATCAAAGATAACAGATGTTACGTGACATCCGAAAGAAGTGACCAGTTCTTCGTTGGCAATGCAGCTTGCACTGTAACTTCTACTCGGGATACGAGGTGACGACCGTGGCATAGGAATACGTCTAAAAGAGAGACAAAGAGAAAACGTTAGGATGAAATTATTATGCTATTTAAATAAACTGGAGTTTCCATTCTTTTCCTTATTTATCATCGTAATGTGGTAGACTGTTTAACGTTATTTAGCATTTATAACGAGAAATAAAGCGACATCCATAAAGGTCATAAAAACATTTTTTTAGTAATTAATACAATAAGAACGTTAGCACTCTTACTCAGTGTTAATCATTTACATAGGGTGAGTACCGCTTGTGCTTCGGCCGTCCTTATCTGAAGGAACTTACACCTACACTTCGGCATCCTTCTCCCTTTAAATAATTAAAAGACAGTGAGTACCGCTTATGCTTCAGCATCCTTCACCAAGTGAGTACTGCTTGCATTTCGGCATCCTTCACTAGTATCATCATAAATTCGCAATAAGTACCATTTGTTTGTATTCACCGGCCAGTCGCCGCTTCGCATCATCTACTTGATTCATTAAATCCAATCACTCGCTATCGGTGGAGCCGCCGTTGGGCTTATCGATAGCTGAAAACAAAGGGTTTGGGGTAGGAATGTCTGTCATCAGTCAAGTAATTAAATTAAAATTAAGTAAAACGTTTTATTCTCCATGAACCATATAATAATGGTAGTAACAATTATTCCTCTAGCGTTGAATCATCAGATAATACTTCTTCAGTATCGGTCTCTTTGTCGTATTGAAATGTAATCCATCTTTTTAAATGATCAGCCGGGTAGATACTCTTGTACTTGCGTTTAGAATGACCCTCAATGCTCGATATCTCGTAACGGTCATTTTGGAGTACGGCTGTTATTTTAAAGGGGCCTCTAAACTTTGGGCATAACTTTTTACTTTTACCATTAGCCGGATTGTGATGATTGGGTATCATCACAAGATCTCCTTCTTTGAAGAAGACCGTTGGAGCCCTTTGTTGGTCATATGTTTTCTTCATGTAGCTTTGATTCTTTTCTGTATTTTCTCTGGCAGATTCCCTAATTTCATGCAGAGCTAGCCGCGAGTCATCTATTGATGATTCTGCCAAAGAATTAAGTAAAGCACCTTCAGTTGTATTAACGCTTCGTTGCCCAAAAACTATTTCAGAAGGTGTCTTGCCTGTAGTTTTATTTTGAGTATTATTGAGGCTCCATTGAAGTCTGCCTAACTTAGCGTCCCAATCGCGTTCATCCTGGCCGTGATTCATAGCAGCTAGCGAACCCAGAATGGTCCGGTTATATCTTTCGATTTGGCCATTAGCTCTTGGCGTCGCTACAGCATTTAATATATGTTTAGAGCCTATCGATGTGACATATTTTTTAAAAGCTGACGATGTAAAACTAGTTCCTCGATCTGATATAATTACTTTAGGGGCTCCTATTGTATCAAAAATATCCTGTAGTATTTTAACAGTAGTTTTAGTTTTAAGGTTTTTGACTGGTTTTACGTATATAAACTTACTGAAGCCATCGATAACAGCCAATATGTACGTGTTACCTTGCTTACTTCGAACAAATGGACCCAAATGGTCCATATGCATTGTATGGAATGGCTGGTCACCCTTAGGTATGGGATGCAAATAACCAGTTGCTTTAGTTGTGGTACTTTTATTATAGGCGCAATTCATGCAAGAAGATACATACTTTTTGACAAATCTATTTAATTTTGGGAACCAGTAGTCGTGTTTCATTTTCTCGATAGTCTTTTCTGATGAAAAATGACCAGCTTCATCGTGACATAATTGGCATATACGCCATCTAGCACCATTTGGGACCACCCATTTATATTGCTCACCTACACGCCTATAAACCTTACCGTCGCGTAATATATAATTATTGACTATATCTTTTATTTCTTTTTCGTTGCTCTGTAAAACTGACTTTATATGCTTTATTTTAGGATCAGTCATCTGTACTGTTAATAACCAGTCACTAGTAGAGATATTCAATATTTCAAACTCTCGTGTTTCGGTCAATATGTCATCATCGGGGTTAGCAACGGGGTTCCTGCTTAGCGCGTCGACGTGTTGCATAATAGCTCCAGGGCGGTATTCAATGGTGAAATTGTATTCCTGGAGTAAAAGCCACCATCTTGCAATACGTGGGATGAGGTCTCTTTTAGTCAAAGTTGTTCTGAGCGCATTGCAGTCTGTATATACCTTAAATTGTAAGCCTATAAGGAAAGTTCTGAACTTCTTTAAGGACAAGACAACTGCAAGCGTTTCCAACTCATAAGAGTGTAGAAATTCCTCATCCTTTGTAGTTTGTTTACTAAAATATGCCACTGGTCTTAACGGTGACTTTTCATCAGGCTTTTGAAACAGAATACCGCCTACTCCTAATTTACTGGCATCGCAATGCACTTCTGTTATATATGTGGGATCATACAGTGCTAAGAGAGGGCGTGCAGTCAATTTCGATTTAAGATTTTGAAAGGCTGTTTCTTGTTCATTTCCCCATACCCAAGAGACATTGGACTTGGTCAGTGTTGTTAGAGGTTTGGCTTCTGCAGCAAATCCCGAAATAAACCGTCTAAAAAAACTTGCCAAGCCCACGAATTGACGGACTTGATGAACATTTGTAGGTGTGGGGAATGAAGCGACAGCTTCAATTTTTTTCTGACCAGGACGTAAACCTTTTTCTGATACCTCATATCCCAAGTAATTTAATGAATTTTGAAAGAAAGAACACTTTTTAAGGTTCAGTGTAAGTTTAGCTTCACGTAGTGATTTTAATATTTTGTGCAGTTTACCTAAGCCCTCGTCGATGGTGGTAGCTGGTGAAAGGATATCATCCATATACGGTATCGCTAAATCATGTCTATCCTTTCCTAGCGCCTTATTGATCATGTGCTGAAATACAGCTGGTGCGTTAACCAACCCGAACGGCATGCGAGTGTATTCATAGTGGCCATCTGGTGTTATGAAAGCTGTCAAATGTCGTGACTCTTTGGCCACTGGTATTTGGTAATAGCCAGATTTTAAATCCAGGCAAGTAAAATACTTTTTACCGTTTAGCCGTTCGAGCTGGTCGTCTATCACCGGCATTGGAAACGAGTCCTTGATAGTCTTTTTATTCAATGCACGGTAATCAACACAAAGCCTGTAGTCGTCATCTTTTTTCTTGACTAGCACTATTGGGCTAGCGTAACTAGAATCTGACTCTGTGATGATATTTTGATCCAAAAGCTCATTAATAAGATTACGAACTATCATTCGTTCGCTGTAAGCTAATCGGTACGGTTTGTATGATACAGGTGCATCGTCGTTCAATTTTATATGCATTTCCGATATTGCAGTAGTACCTAATTCTGACATATTTAGTGCAAAACAGTCCCTATACTCATTAAGAAGATTTAGTAAAACCTGCTTTTGCGCATCAGAAACTGAAGGTCCAATATTTAGCATGTCTATGGTTATAGGAGATTTATCATGTACAAAAGGTACGTCTATATCGGTATGAGCAATATCATTAGACACTGAAACCATATTTACCTTCACTTCGCGTTGTGCCTGTTCCTGAAGAGCGCCATCTTTGGCAAAAGGTAACAATCGGGCCCTCGCGAGAAGTTTGTTTTTGCTCAAAGCAATAGTGTCGTTAGCAAAATTTATTATTAATATACGTCCATTTCCTTTATCGAAGTAATATACACCTTGCACAACGATTGATTCTTCATCGACTTTGAAGCATACGTTTCCGGGAATGTACAGATACCCCGTATAATCTAAATTGCAGTATACTTCAATAGTACACGCACCCTTAAACGAGAGGTCAGACTTAACATATAAGTCTATTTTATTCACATCCGCAGTTATAGAGTACAGTATGAGTGATGTACTACTTTTATGTACGATCACTTCAGGCAACTCTGTGAGATTTTGACCAATCAGAACATCTGTGCTCAAATATACATCTTCCACCACAAAGATGTCAATCACAACATTTACGAAATCGATAACTATAGGTAATCTAACTCTTCCTATAGGTTGGGTAGTGCCAAACGCAAATCCCTTTATTACAGGTATATCATCGGTATTAATAATTAAGTTTAAATCCCTAACTGTGCTTTGCTTAATGAGACTACACTCGCTCCCGAAGTCAACATAGGCAGTTTTGGGTTTTCCGCACAGGCTAACCGATTTGGTATAAATGTCTTGCGAATTGTCCTTTGACACTATTCTCTGGACCTTGGTAGTGTCAGTTGTCACTTTATTACTCGTCTGTTGAGCGTTGCTTGGGATTCGCCTACAATTCTCAGCAACGTGTCCCATACGATCGCACTTAGAACATCTTTGAAGAGGTTTTGAACATTTAGATATGACATGACCTATTTCTGAACAATTAAAACATTTGATTGTAGTGTTACTTGTGTTATTAGGTCGATTAAACTTTAAGCTCCCGGCTGCTTTAGTGTCAATCGGTTTCGAAGGCGGTATAATTTTTTTAGTATCCCGTATATTCTTAGCGGATACGTTGCGTAAATACCGAAGCAACTTATCTGTGTGTTTAAAATTACAACCCTGAGCGTTCAATCGAATATTATTATCATAAATGCCTTGTATGATGCAATCAACTGCATCTTTTCCTTTAATATTACAGTGCGCGACTAGTTTAGCTTTGTCGAAGAAATATTGTTCAAGGGTTTCTTCTCGCTTGCTTCGCCTATCGATCATTTCAATTAAGCGGTCGGCATAATTTCTATCATCTGGGAAACACTGTAGTAGTTTCTTCTGCCATTTATCCCAGGTTAAATTAGAAGTTGATAATCCTTCGTACCATTGCTTAGCCACTCCTGACAACTTGGGTATGGCATGATAAATTGTCTGACTTTCAGTCCATTTGTACACTTTGGCGGTTTCGTTCACCTTCTTTAACCAAGCCTTTGTGGTTTGTATCTTAGTACTAGGGTCAAATACAGGTATTATATTCTGCGTGTTAGGATACGATTCACTTCCGCGTGCCTTAAGCGCGTCGATCAGCTGTTGTACCGTAGTACGATCATCTCTAAATGCAGGGCTTTGTAGATATCGACGAGAACTACGTTGATGTTCATTAATATGGCGTGACTTTGAACGCGATCGTCGGCCTTTGTGTTTTGGGTGACAGACTGATGTATGCCTAGACCGCGAGCGACTCCTTGTAACAGAGCGCGTACTCGAAGTACTCGAAGTACTCGAACGTGTTTTTTCGTATCTATCGCGATCGTTATGTCGCGAATACGATCCACTCGGTGTTGTACTACGCATACGTGAACGCGTACCTCTGCGTCTCATATCGCGATCTCTATATCTTGGACGCGAATCACTTCTTGTTCTAGAACGTGTACGTTCACGAGTCGTGCTCCGCTGTCGTACTTTTTTTTGTAGTTCGAGGAGACTCTGTTCGATCCCTATGTCGTTTACGAGATTTGGTCTTATCGACAATAGTGTCGAGCGGTGGCGTGTAAGTATTACGCTTTCGTTTTGACTTAGGAGCCATTATAAGTCTACAATTTTACATATGTAAGATAAGTGGCATGTCAAGTCATAATGTAAGGAAAGGAGGAGTAGGTAATAAAACACTCATTAGTAAACAGTAAAAGTATAAGATCGTGATCTGGCTGTACCAATGAACTTATTATATCGGCGAGATAATTAACCACAGCAGTAGTCGAGTAAGATTGTGAATAAGAAAATGTAACATGCAATGTTCTCATCACTTGTCATAATAAAAACATGTTATGTCAATTATGAATCAATAAAGTCAAGATAATGCCTCAGTCCTGCTGATGCGGTTTATTTACGAATTAGATTGAAAACGAGAATATTAATAACTGGGTTTCACATTTACTTATTTACTAATCATATCAGTAGTTCATTCTTAACTCGATGTATGTATTAGGTAAACACACATGGACACATAGGTATCATAAATGTGCACTGCCGAAGGTCATGAGGTCCAATACACAGATCGCTTGTAAAAGTAGCGGAACAGAACCAAGAATAAAATGCTATTCTTGATGCTAGGAGATAATTCGTGTAGATGTCCTGGCATAAAGTAATTTCTGCCGCTAATCATAGTGATATAAATGTTTACATTTTGTAAATATATCCAGTGATAGCAATAATTAAACACTTTACTCGCCCAGTAATGAAAATACTTTGTTCACAAAACCGCCACAACATCACGGATGAACCAGCATCAATAGGTCTTCCCTTTGCGTACAACTGTAACTAGTGTCCGAGGGTCACGTTACAATGGACAATATCCACCGAAGCAGTGCAAAACGTTTTGTGAACAAAATAACTAATTTAGACATGTAGATTTTAGTAACATTTCTTGCGAATGCAATTGGCAAATGTGCCGTTAGATTAAGTTTACCACTCAATAAATTAATTTGAAAAAAAACTCACCTGTGAGCGCGACTTACTGTTACCACTTCGGATTGTAAGATTAATCCTTATGAAATCAATCAATTCAGTTAAACAACTTTCGTACGTAATATTTATATATTTCGATGGCCTTAGGTTTACAATTTCTTAACAAAATTCTGATCATCGAACAGTGCCCGCTTACACGTTAACCGCCATATTGCAATCATTGTGTTTTGCTACCCTCCTTTTAGATGGTGTTCGAATGGCCGTTCCGTTTAGTCAAATCAACATCGTTTAATTAAACAAAACATTATATTTGCATGGACTACATTCAAATTTTTTTGTTAAAATCGTAATTATAATTAATTATTTAGATTGATTCGCTTACAATACGATGTTTTTTTGGATCTTGGTATCAAAGTCAAACAATTATTTATTGTGCTACTACAATGTGTGGTGTAGGATGTAGGCCTAGCAACAAGAGCTATTTAGAAAACATAACAATTACAAAATAATAATATAAAAATCTTTTGTTTTAATCCGAAACCACTGGGCCGAAAATAAATTATTATTTTTTGATCAAACACTGCAATGATTTTATGTATCAAACTAATAATAAACATATAATACTCAATCGGTACAGAAAATTGGCTTACTTACTTGTACTTATTTTAATAATAATAAATAATAACCACGAAATCTACGTAGGTATCTAATGATAACTACTCGATTGAGTAACTAAGTACAAAAACGAAACAAAAAAATACGATCATTATAATTATTACCATAAATGATTCATTTTCGTTACAAACTCGATTCTCCCGCCATTTGAATACACCTTAAAAAAATATCCACATTCTAGGCTATAAGCACTCGTCATCGCATAATAAAAATGCCATTTTATTTTCCTAAGCAATAGCAAAGTCCCACGATCTCGATAGAGATAGCAGGTGTGAAATTGCAGGAAAGCTGAAACCCAGTTAATGCGAGTTGTGACACAGAATGCTGACACTGACACTGACATTGGACACTCTAGACTGCACTCGTGGACTCTTGATACGCGATGCATTGGACAGCAGTGCACTTGAGTTTCTGGTTTCGAAGATGCATTTCCGACGTTTACATTAACATTGTTGTTTCTTTTATAAGCATTAAATATCTACTAATGTACTAATAGTTACTTACTCAAAAATAGTTTACAAAAGTTCATATTTTTTGCAATTTGATTAGAGAGAAGATGGTGAATATTCTTAGAAAACGATTCAAATACTTCATGCTTTTTCGTTTATAATACCGTTGTATTATAAACGAAAAATAACTTACCGGTAGGAGGTGTAATGATTTGTAGTCCGTTATAATAATTATAACATCGACCGACATACATAATCCGGTAAATTATTAATTATCTGTGGTACAATTTCGTTACGATTTGATTAGATTATTTTCATGGTAACGGAAAGCAGTATCGAATTATGTAAATTGTCGTTTTTACCGAATTAATGTTACTGCAATTAATTAATAGCCTCTTTACACGATATCGCCGACAACACTGCATAAATCCAATACAGATTATAAACTACACCAGGCATAGTATTAATTAGTTGGGATTCATTATACGTAAACATAAAAATACCGTCTTTTGAAGGTTCCGTAATTAACCCCTATAGATTCACTATGTCCGGCTGTCTATCTATCCACAGCTTAGCTAACTGACCATTATTACTAGAAATCTGTAATTTGGTATAGGCAGATTAGCCATGCCAAAAAAGTAGTAGAAAAAAATCGGATACCTCCGCTACACCTAAAGTGGGGATGATTTTTTTTATTTTGCTGAAATTCTATAGTGTGGGGTATTGTTGAATAGGTGTTTTAAAAATAATAAGCGTCCCAAAAGAAAGTTTTTTTGTCATTTCAATATTTTCGGAGATAACCGCTGCAGAATTAAATAATTAGATGTGTGTCCCTTAAGGGTCGGATAGATGTGGGAAATTTTACAGATTCTGTCAAATTTCCCCATTTCGCACACACGCGCACTTCACGCACACTACCTCATTTTACCGAGCGGGGTCATTGACCCTTGGTGATTTTTTTAATGAAAGCGGCCGAGTTTGTAATTTATCACTACCTCTTTTGAAAAATTACACTTGTCAAAGTACTAGATGGTAAAAAAGATAGAGAGGGATAGATTTTATAAGACTATCCTTGTCTTTTCGAGTCGTCTCAATGCAATGCAAAAGACAGATTTAATATATCGGGCTTGTAACCAATGCGTGTAATAGTACATTGTACATCAAGGGAGGTAAGTACAAAATTACTAACGAGAGTGTTAGAAGTATGATTCGAATTAGTATTCCGCTTACCGACCGTGATGCATACAATGTTTTTTATCACACTTGCCAACCAAAAAATAAGTTTTACGACATAATATTATTAAATGACGTACTGGCATTTCTATTACTCCCTAGGGAATTTCACTTTTCTATTACTCCAGCTACGCGCGCAAGCAATGGCGCGCTTAGACAGCAAGTGTGATGAAAAATATTTTTATAGGTATATAATAGTTCTCGCACTAGCGCGGCAAAAATCTGTACTGAAAATGGATTTTCAATACAGATCAATCAATTTGTTACAGTCACCATCAGATATATCCGAGCGACCACGGCACTCAAAAATATCTGAGCATGCCAATAGAGGCCTGCTCAGATATTTATGAGTACCCTGGCCGCTCTGCTATATCAGATGGCGACTGTACAGCATCGTATTCTGATTAGGAAATAGTAAGAGAAAATAATCCGCGGAAGAACAAAATTGACTTGGTTCGAGAGTATGCCTGTTTGACCAACTGGTTGTAAGGCAAGCCATTAGTCCACTATAATAAAAAAAAAACTATTTTTTCTGATCGGAACACGATACTGTTGAATATAGGCCCTAAGTATTCACTACCACCAGCTTTTATGAAGCGTAGACATTCAACTCTCCCACTGCTGTGTGCGTCAAACGCACAAGAGTCCACCAACGATTGCACATGCACAGTGCCAACGACGCACATTTGCGAGTCCATACTAATTTGACATTTACAGAATTCGCTTCGGTGTAATGTTTGGTGAAGTAGTTTCCATGAAAAGCCAAACGAATGGAGTTATGCATTACATCTGTATAATTATTATGTGACTTACCAGCAGTTATCAGGTTATAGGGAGCTTAATTTAATAAATTAAATTGCATTAATTATAAAAATAAAAATGCACATCGGTAAAACATTAAGACTTTTATTATTTATTATACACAATTACAACTGTAAATTGAAGAATTACAGTTAAAAGAAAAAAGTAGATCCTAAAAAAATTATGACATTCACTAATTTAAATATTTGATGTCATAATATAGGTACTAAATTAACAATATCGAAATTTACCAACGCCAGAGGTGGGATTTGGAGCCGCACTCGGCCACTCCAGTGGTTTAAGCATCAGCCACGAAAGCTGAGGACGTTGGGTTCAAATTCCACCTCTGGCGTTGGTAAGCATCGATATTTTTTCTGTGGTATATGGGATCAAATATTTAACTTTATATAGGTACATCGTTGTGTTACTATCTACTTAAAAAAATAACATTTCGTTGAGATATTATTGCAGTCTGTTTTTTTTTGGCGGCATTGGAAATACAATATGCTGCTACTCTTTCTCACCACTCTCAAACTGTGTTTTGAGTTGCCAAATATAATTTAGGAGTAAGGCCAGGCATTTTAAATTTAGAAGTAAGCACTTCCTAATGAGAAAATCCTGATCCCATAGACATCATAGCTGAAACATCTTTATGGTTTACATCCATACTATCATCGCTGAGCGTTCATCAGAACTGACATTAAATTTCTCTTGCACATTTCACACCGAAAATTGAATTTCGAGTGCAATCCCTTTCATTTTTCAGATTTAATTTTCATATAAGAAAGAATACATCCAAATTATGGGCCATGATCATTGATCTTAGCTAATTGATCCAGAAAATATTGTACAGTCGACGTCAAATATATCGTTACGGTTTAGGCGCCAAACATATATTTACACGACCTTAATGTCAAGGTAATAAAGTCGTGTATATATATTTTTGGCACCTAAACCGTAACGATATCTTTGACGTCGACTGTACATTAATTATCCGTCGCCCTGTAATTGGACTATTTACATGACTAGTACCTTTCTCTATAATAAATTCATGCTCTTCCTCTGGCAGCTCCTGGTTCCTATAATAAAAGAGTCAGATAAGTTATATTATTAGTCAGCCTTCTCCGTAGCCTACTTAGTAGTGAATGTGCTTACGATGCTGGAAGATCCGGGTTCAAATCCCAGCGAGGGCATTAAATATTTGAGTATTTATTATCAATATTATCACAACTCGAACTTATTCGAAAAAGGGTTGATTATCTCTAATCCATGCCGAATCCAGGAAATTTCATATAACATTAAAGACTCTAAATATGGCTAGGAATACAGCATTAAAATATGTCGTAACTCGCAATGCTCGCGAGCAGCCTGTACTCGTATGTGCTGATCATACAGGGCATCCCACGGCGATGCCACATGGAGGGAAAGTACCTTAAATATCATAGATAAGGTCAATGCGGGTAAGACCGTCTATCAGGAAAGTCCGTCCACCAACTGATTTCCGATCCTAATTGAACAGTATAAGACGCATAAGACGGACTTTCCTTCAAAATAAAATATGCCGGACTTAGCCGCACTGACCTCAGCATATTTTACTGAAAGAAGATTCCTTTTATTTTTAAAACTAAATAAAACAGCATTCATTTTTTTTTGAAAACAATTGTATGAAAAAAAAATATCGCGAGGTCGGAGAAAAAATACCTTAATTATTGTAAATGAACATCTTACTGAAAGAAGGCATTATTTCGATTTACAAAAACAAGTTGAATTGCATTTTGAATTATTTCATGGTTAAACCGGGAATCGAACCCGCTACATTCGAATCGGGAATCCAACCCGCTAATGTATGATATCACATAGCTAAAATTCATTGGCCGTGTGGTGACGGCAATAAGAATACATTTGTCACCACCCCAACTCCTCCTGCGGGTGTCGTAAGAGTCGACTAAAGGATTGAAGTGTCACTGACCATTATTTGATAAAAGATTGATGATGGGCAGCAGCGTCATCATAGTGGACACATTACTGCGATCGCCAATCCGCTTGCCCAGCGTGGCGATTATGGGCATTTGCTTCCTTATGCGTCCACACGCGTAATTAAAAGGAGAGGCCTAAGTCCAGCAGTAGACTATCATAGGCTGATAATGATGATATGATGATAAATTTCATAAATCCTGAACTATTATACATAGATAGTCTTCTAGAAAGGTTCAAAATGGCGTTAAAATCCAAAAACCAAAAAAAATCACAAACCGACTTTTGTAGCTGTGCCTACGTTATGTACGTATGCTTACAAATATTGCAACGATTAATTGAACCAGATTTTGGTGGGCCGATTGTGGTGAGAGGAGAAGTATGCTTACTTAACTTCGATAACAATACAATAGATGAACCTGACCTGATGAAGAATTGAAAGGTATCTATAGGCCCAATTGAGCTGAAGTTTAGTATGCCTTTGGTGACAAAACTACTCTATGGTGTAATAGTGCGGGTTTGATGAGGAGCTGGAGGATGATCATAATATACTGTATGATTATTATTACATCTTATTGTACTTTTGTTCGGTTCATTCTTAGAAATCGATGACTAGCAGAAAGCTGTGTCCTTACACATTGTCTGAGGCGGTTTCATTTGCCAGAGGAATTCCGTTGCCCCATTTAATGGGGTAGACTCGTTGACTGCGTTTCATTAGTAGGATCGCTTGCTCTAAAACAATAAATCGTCCATTAATTCCATAATTCATTTAAAAAATTTAATAGGACGATTTAAAGTGTCCATAATGTAGCCAAAATGACAAAAACGGAAACCTTATAGATTCGTCATGGCCGTCTGTCATAGACGATTTACTCTCAAACTGTAAGTACTACTAGAATAGGAGATCTGGCTTCAGGGGTAATTCCGCCAAAAACCAAGTACATTTTTTTAGGTCATCTTCCGCGTCTTTTTAACATACTATAAGAGTAGAGAAAAATCCAAGTCGATTTTTTGTTGATCTTGAACAGAAACAGAATCGATTGGCATAAAAAAAAGTTTGTCAAAAATGACCATTTTTTCGCACTTATCTATTGTTTACACGCGTACATACAGGGTTGAACTTATTTTTGGGTCAGTGAAGACAGCTACCAGATCCAGAGTAGCTACGCGAAAATGGTCTTAGAACACCTTCCTTCGATTTTAAATTAATGAAAATTGGCATTTACAGATTTTGTAAAAAACATACAGGGTGCGAGAAAAAAAATTGTCACATTTGACAAACTTTTTTTTATACCTATCGATCCAGTTAATGCTCCAAGACCTGAATAACGCAAGCCTTCAAGTTGGACTTCATATGAATCGCACAAAGCCTCAGGTGATGACTAACGGCACGAAACGTAGGGTCGAGGTAGACGGGCAGACGATACATTATGTCGATGAGTATATCTACTTGGGCCAGCTAGTCTCATTCAGCAAGGAAGTTTAACGTCGTGTTCAAAATGCCTGGAAGAGCTACTGGTCCATGAAAGAGCTAATGAAGGGCGACCTTCCAATGTCACTGAAGCGCAAACTAGTCGACATGTGTATCCTGCCCGTCCTAACCTACGGTGCCCAAACATGGTCACTCACTGAAAGTCATACGTCCAAATTGAAGGTCTGGCAGCGAGCAATGGAGCGCAGCTAGGGATTGCAATCCAGCAGTGATCGGCGTCAATCCAGCTGGATCCAGCAGGTAGGAAAAATACCAAAAAAAAGGTTTTTTTCAATAAAACAGGTTAATTATTAATAATAATATTCAATGTTATGAAAGGGAGGACAATAACGCGTAATTTTTTGCGAATTATACACCTAAAAAAACTTCAAAAATAAAATAATAAAGCAATTAAAAGACACGACTGCCGTTTTAAGCTAAAATTGAGAAGTGACAAATTATTCCTTTTTCAGCTTAATTCTTGGGAGCGTATCTACATATTATAGGCGCTTGTCTTATTACTATATTTTCTTTCGATTGAAGTCGGGGAACTTTTTGTTTTATTTTTAATTATTTTATTTATTTGAAACGTTTTAGTGTACCCCTTAGTTTAAAATTGGATAGAATTTCAAAAACCGACTCCGCAGAGGGCTGAAACTTCGCTCCGGGGACGACCCGTCATATCATCATCTGAAAAATCGCTCTAGCTTAGGCCCGTCACCTCACTTGAAGTTTTCAAACTAATTAAATGACTCAAAAATAAAAGAAGTTTTGGCCAAGATGAGTTGCCGGTACCACCCTATTTAGTAAGAAAATGCGCTGAAGAGTTAACCCCTCCTATGACACTTCTCATTAACCAGTCTTTTACAGAAGGAACAGTCCCAGATCTCCTTAAAATGTCCGTTATTAAACATGTAGGCCCTTCCCTTCTAAAATTTTTTTCTAAATTTTTGAAATCGCTATGTCGAACCGATTTTTTTTGTGAAAAGTTTAAAATGTGTATTTAACGATTCTCAAAACGGTTTCCGAAAAGGTCGCTCAACATCGTCAGCAGTTTTCAAGTACACAAACGAAGTTTTAAACACAATAATAAATGACAAAATATGCTATTGGTATGTTGCTAGTTGCTAGGTATGAGCAAATCTTATGATTGTGTTTTATATGATATTTTATTGCAAAAATTATTATCAACAATTGGTTCATACCATACCTTAATAAGGTACCTAAGGACCTGTAGGTCGTACACAATGCGTTGAAATAGAATATCAATATCACAACTACATCACAGGTACCATACAAATATTTAAATCAAATAAAACGAATATTACTCGATCTACATATACCCCAAGGCAGTGTTCTCGGTTGTGTTTTATTTTTAATCTATATAATAAATGATCTGCCTAAATGTATAGATAAATTTTGTACTCTTTTTGCTGACAACATATCTGTAATTCAACTTTGCCACAATCAATTAGATTTAAATAATAGCTTAAATACAACCATTCAAAATATCGTAACCTGGTCGGATGATCACAATTTAAAGCTTAATTTCAATAAAACCAAACTCATGCAATTTAGACCCAACCAAAAACGTAGCATAAACATAGATTTCTCATTCCGAAGCACTACATTAGAATCTATCCACTCTTTCCCACTTTTAGCCATACACATTGTTTCAACCATAAATTGGAAGGAGCACACGTATTATTAGCCACGGCCGTCTAGGACTAAGCGCGGGATCGCGGAACCGTTTCAAACACGACGTAAAATAAGTTAATGTAAAGTTGATTATGCATTTTTTTGGTGAATTTTATTTGCGGATCCGCAGCGCTGGATCCAGCAGACCGAAAAATGCGCTGGATCCAGCTGGATTGCTGGATGCTGGATCCAGCAATTGCAATCCCTAAGCGCAGCATTTTAGGTGTAACGAGGATGGATCTGGAACACTACGCTGCGCTCCAAAACACGCATAGCTGACGTGGTGAAAATACTGCCAGGCTAAAGTGGGATTGGGCCGGCCACGTCTACCGCATGCATCCAGAAAGGTGGGTTATTACAGCCACCAAGTGGATGCCGCAAACTAGGCGGGGACGAGGCAGGCCCAGGCGGAGATGGCGGCACGACTTGGACGCCTTCGCCAACAATTGGCCAGACTTGGCACCGTACCGGGAGCTGTGGAGATCTGAGGGAGAGGCATTTGCCCAGCAGTGGGACACGTCTACCGGCTAGAAAAAAAATCGATCCTGTCTATTTTCAGGATCAAAAGCTTGTATAGACCCAAAAAAACGTTTTCGGCTAGAAAAGCCGCAAATCGAGATTTAAAATTCCCAATATTCCCATACAAATTGTATGAATGTTACAAATTTTTTTTTTCACGTTTCATTTTTTTATGTCAATCGATTTCATTCGTGCCATCCAGTACCAATAGTTTCTTAGGGGTCAACTTATAGCAATGTGTAAAAAAGCCAAAATTTCAAGAAAACTGTTTTTATACATTTACTATGGAAAAAAAGTGAAAGTTTAATTGCATCATCTGTCACGATAATTAGTCCTCCTATGCTAAATGACAATAATACTGTGTGGAAACATTAGCTATATTCATTATCTCGATTTGCGGCTTTTCTAGCCATTACATTTGTTTTGGAGGAGAGTGACGAATGAGGAGGTGTTAGACAAGGTTAAGGAGAAGAGGCAATTGATGGACATTATAAAGAACAGAAGAGGTAGGATGTTGGGCCATCTGATACGACATGACAATCTCATAAAATGCCTAGTGGAGGGGAAGATTGAAGGAAGGCGTGGAAGAGGAAGACCAAGGAGAAATTACATTGAACAAATCAAGGAGAACGTGAAAGTCACGTCGTATCAAAACCTGAAGGAGATGGCTTGGGATCGAGGAATGTGGAGAGCATGCTTTGAGCTACACCGACAAGAGCAAAGCTCTTAAATAGGAGAGAGAGACATTTTTTTTTTGCTCCCATACAAGCTTTTGATCCTGAACAGAAACAGGATCTATTGGCATCAAAAAAAGTTTATCAAAAATTACAATTTTCTCGCAACCTGTATGTTTTTACCAAAATCAGTAAACGCCAATTTTCATTAATTTAAATTCGAGGAAGGTCATATAAGACCATTTTCGCGTAGCTACTCTGGATCTGGTAGCTGCTCACTGACCCAAAAATAATTTCCACCCTGTCTGTACACGGTGTACCGTCAGCATTCCGAAAGATTTTAATGCTGGATTCCTGACCATATTTAGAGTCTTTAATGTTATATAAAATGCCCTGGATTCGGCTTGGTTTCAGAGATAATCAACCTTTTTTCGAAATAAGTTTTTCGACGTAACTCGTCATTTAACTTCTTTTGGATTACAATGCTACCACAATGTGTTCTAATATTACCACACCTTTTGCCTGACAATCAAAAAATACGAATAGACTTGACGAAATAACCTCTACCTAAAAAAAAACAATTGAAATAAATAATTTAAACAAATTGTTGTTATGATAAAAAGTACTGGAAATGTTAAAAAGTATTCAAATCGGCCTAAAAAAAAAAGAAAAAAAATTTTTTTTTGGTGGAATTGACATTATTAGGTCTCATAATATTTTTTGTTTATTTTGATGTCTAGAATGCATAGTTAAAATCTTTCGCAATGCTCGCGTAACACCGTGTATATTATATACCTATAAAAAAATAATACTTATACCTGCAAATGGAAATAATAGGGGTTTATATACCTACCATTTGCGGGTTGTAACGCACATACCTTATTTTATTTCTTGGTATAGACGACGTCAGTTTTCGTTTATTTCTTTTGTTCCCCATTTGAACAAAGCTGAAAACTTAGGAAAAAAGTGTTAAAAAATCATAAGAAATCGAAAGACTTTACTCAAGAAAGACCAACCAACCGAACGAAATAATAGTAAAGGGTCATTCCAGGTGAAATCAACAAATCGGGTGTGCTGCATGGTTTCTGATTTGAATGAAAAATATTGAGGATATACTTCATGGTGGCAGAAGTGCTTAATCACCATCAGTTTTCTTTTTTATCCTTTAGTTTCCAAGTTTTGCCCTTTCAAAATTCAGAGTGGGGTCATTGAATTCGTGTTTGTGGAAAAACAGGCATAACTTTTTTTATATAAAAGGTAACGAAATAATTACTTGCCGTGTTCATCTTGTAAAATAAATATAAATGTGTTAGAGGAACTACTTGTAATAGAAAAATATAAATGAAAAATGAATATGACCTTAAACTTTTAAATGCCTATGAATTCAATGAGAAAATTTTGAATTAAATCCAGGCGATTGAAATTGACTGTATATGTATACACCTGTATGCTTAGCACATGATTGGCGCGACAGTATCTCGCCGCGAGATAGTCTATCCGTCCTTCTTTTGTTAATATAGCTAGTGAAGGATGGAAGAGCTATCTCGCGGCGACATACTGTCACACCAATCATGTGCTAAGCCTGCATGCCTGTTAATAAACAGAAAAAATTTAACCACGTATTTCTAACTGCGTTTACAAAATATATTGACAAAGTAATAATTATTTCCATACGTCGCACTCTAGCGGGCAGTTTCGTGGCAACGTAAGGTTTACAAAAAAAAATCTTAACTTTATTAAAATGTATTTAATATTTGTAACAGTTTATTTGAATTCGTTTAAAAGAATCAAAACGTGTATTCGCTATAGCCCGCGTAGAAGAGGAAGTGAAGTTTATTCATGATACACAATTACACATTTCTCCGAGATAAAAAATAACATACAATTTTTGCAAAATTCGAATTTGCCAATGCAGTCTTCCTTTAATGTAATAAATAAGACTATGAACAAATTGTCAAAAGTACGCCTGCACCCTAAAGGAAAACAAGTATATCTGAAACTACAAATTGTCTTAAAATCGAATCCGGGGAATCGACACTAAAAATGATAAATAGTCTAATTCAAAACGAAGAGGTTGAGACTACAAATAATGTCAACCAAAACACACTTCATTGACCGTTGACCGCCGGCAATTTGGAAAAAATATTAATAATATATTCGCATAACATATCTACTTAAGTAAATTAAATATTTTACATACTAGTCAATTGTATTTTTATTTAAAATTGAATGAATACTAAAAAATAATACGTTACTAACGTACTACTTTAGTTTCTAATATATTTAGAATTGTACATTATAAATACTAGGTACCAAATACTACGTACAAATATTTCTGCTTATTTGAAAATGAATTGATGTATTTGTGAACCTTATCTATCATATTGACATGCCACCAAACTGCCCGCTGGAGTGCGACGTATGATTATTTCGTTACTTCTTATAGAAAAAAATTAGGTCGGATTTTGTACAAGCAGGAATTTGACCCCACTCTTAACTTTGAATGGGCAAAACTTGGAAATTAAAAGATAAAAAAGAAAACTGGTGGTGGTTCAGCACTTCTGATACCATGAAGTATATCCTCATTTTTTCATTCAAATCAGAAACTTTCTCCTGTTCCTCGCTATAGTGGGGGGAAAGTTACACACGGGTGCAAACGTATTTTACTTCTCTTAAGTTAAAACACTTGCTACGCTCAGGTTTCTATTTTAAAACCACTCGCGTCGCTCGTGGTTCAACTATGGAATCCTTTCGCTTGCTCGTGTTCATGCTCGCGGATAAAATACAACTTTGCACCCTTGTATAACAAATAACTATTTCTTTATAGAAGATTGATGATGAGCAGCAGCAGCACAGCATCGTCACAGTGGACAAATTACTGCAATCGCCAACCCCTTTGCCCAGCTTGGCGATTATGGGCATTTACCTCCTAATGCTGCAATACGCATAGTTAACAGGATCACCTTGTATATTATTCTATCAATTTATCGGCTGGATTAATATGTACACATTTCAGTTGCAAATTTCTAATTCTAACGGTCACTCAGTTATGCTGCGGATAGACAGACAGATAGACAGACAGACAGACAGACAGACATAGCGAAACTATAAGGGTTCCTAGTTTACTACGGAACCCTAAAATCTCGTGTCAATTTAAAACACTCCTTTCAGTCGTGTTTTATTTTATCGCCAACCATTATTTTTTTCACACTTGTATCGTAATGTCATCATCATCATATCAGCCGAAAGACGTCCACTGCTGAACATAGGCCTCTCCCAAAGATTGCCACAATGACCGATCCTGCGTCACCCGCATCCAGCGGACCCTGGGGCAAGAAAACCTAGCGGTTAATTCCGAAAACGTTAACTTACAAAAAAAACTCTCTTTTGTAACCCGATTTTTTTATAGACCTATTCAACAATACCCCATACTATAAGATTACAGCAAAATAAAAAAACATCCCGACTTTACTTATAGGGGAGGTGCCTGAATATTTTTTAATATATTTTATTCTACCTCTTTTTCGGTGTGACTGATATGGAGGTATACCTGTACCAAATTGCAAATTTCTTATACTAATGGCCTATGAGCTATGCTGCGGACAGACAGACGGAGAGACGGACAGACGGACATGGCGAAACTATAAGGGTTCCTCGTTTACCACGTAACCGGAACCGTAATAGGTTGGAATTAATTTTGGGTCTATATTGGTGGCATAATTTTTTTATTTCGAAAAATTTGTCGCCTACCAACTTTACGCCGAAAAATTAATGGCCTAAATTGTTGCACATATATAGGTATTTTGTCGTGTTTTGCCGAAATTGTTGATCCTAACTTGGTTGTTCCTGAATATCGTTTGTCCTAATGATTTTCGTGTCTAATGTGTATGTATCGAATAATAATTGTGCATAATTGTGATGGTCCTACTATTTAATGTACTAATACTAACTACTTTAAACGAACGACCTTTAAAAAAATATTTTCCTTAAACTTAACCCTCCCTTAAACCACCCAACCCTGTTGCCCAAAGAATTTTAGTCATCAGACCTAGGAACCGGTCGACGAAGCCCCGCTGCGCGGGACTTCTATTTCTGATCTAAGGGATAAAAGGTACCTAATGAACCTATCCAGGTTAGAGTAGGGGAGGTACAGATTCATTATTTTCTAATACAGGGGGCTTAGCCCCCGAGCCCCCCTTGTGGGGCGCTTCGCTCCCCCGTCGCCCCTTTTTCGGGTTTACAAGAATGAGGATGGGTAAACAAATGATTAAAAATACTTAAGTATTTTATATACTAAGCCTTTCTCTCCGCCTTTCCTAGAAACCTAACCATTCCAAGTCGGTTTTACCCTGGCTTATCATCATCATCATCATCATCAGCCTATGATAGTCCACTGCTGGACGTAGGCCTCTCCTATTAAATATGCGTATAGACGCAATAGGAGGTAAATGGCCATAATCACCACGCTGGGCAAGCGGATTGGCAATCGCAGTAATGTGTCATCATCAATCTTTTATCAAATAATGGTCAGTGACACTTCAATCCCTTAGTCGACTCTTACGACACCGGCAGGAGGAGTAGCGGTGGTGATAAATGTATTCTTACTGCCGTCACCACACAGCCATCTTACTGCCGTCACCACACAGCCTGGCTTATTACTTGAACAATATTTTAAACCATTCACCATATTGTTAATATGCTTTTTTCAATGAAATTTCGGACATAACAATTGTAGACGCAAAGAAAATTTACTGTTTGAGCAGTAGGAAACAATGAACATTATGATTATTAAGCTTAAGGTAATTCGACGTTCGAGTAATCAATATTAGGATAAATATAGTGTAGGTGTTTTAAATGTGTATGCGCAAAATAAAGTAGGCTAAACGAGTAGTATGCCATTTAACACTATGCCAAACATTCTCGGCCAAAAAATTTTAGGACAATCGACGTTATGCAACACGTCAGGCACCCCTTAATTTTATCTTAAAAATATACTCTTCAGACAAAGTTTCGGTTTAAAGACATTTTTTTTGTACACTTGTTTGACGGTGAACACTATCACCGGCGTCGAAAGTGTTAAGGGATAAATATTTAAAAAAAAAACGCTGAAATCGATTTGTCTTATTTTTTATCAGCAGTTGGAATACGACGTATCAAGTCGCTATCTTTCAAATCACACTATTTCCATACAAACTTTCAACTACCTTTTAACCACTTTATGCTTTAAATTTTATAAAATGGTTTCTCAGTTTGTACACAAATAATTATATAAGTAACCTTCAGTTAGGTAGGTCCAACTTCGAGAAAGAGGTCAATCGTCGAATCCGACTCGGTTGGGCAGCGTTCGGGAAGCTACGACACATATTTTCGTCCAATATTCCGCAGTGTTTGAAGACGAAAGTCTTTAATCAGTGTGTGTTGCCAGTGATGACATACGGTACTGAAACGTGGCCGCTTACAATGGGTCTCATAAGAAGGCTCAAAGTCACCCAAGTCTCTGCGTGATCGGATTAAAAATGAGACCATCCGCAGCAGAACCAAACTAACCGAAATAGCTCTCCAAATCGCTAAACTGAAGTGGCAGTGGGCGGGGCACATTGCACGTAGAACCGATGGCCGTTGGGGCGGGAAGGTTCTTGAGTGGCGGCCACGCACCGGAAGGCGTAGCGTGGGTAGGCCCCCCACAAGGTGGACTGATGACCTGGTGAAGGTCGCAGCAGTCCGCTGGATGCGGGTGGCGCAGGACCGGTCATTGTGGCAATCTTTGGGGGAGGCCTATGTTCAGCAGTGGACGTCTTTCGGCTGATATGATGATGATGATGATGAACCTTCTGTAAAGATGCCATCTTTCTAGCGCTAGTAATTTACACTAAATTTATTGTCTACCTTAGTCTCCTTAAACAAAATTTCAACGTTGTCCCCATAGTAAAAGTTGGTGAGTATGACCTACACATTCACTACGTAGAATTTGAACGGTCGAAAAAAAAACACCCTGTATTATTGCTTTTTTCGTATTTCACTTAGTAAATCTCCTACAATGTTTTAGGTCTCCAATCGTAACTTTGCATCCCCTTGTTATAAAAATACTTTTATAGGAATTATCATAGCTTTAAGTTAAACTTCAACCCAATAAAAATTGTAATCCCCTTTTAACCTTTAAGAAATGATTAAATTAAATTTCTTGTACTCTTGTAAAATACCTTATTAATACTAAAGTTTCAAGTTCTTAAATTAAAATAAATTTGGATCCCACCTTTGCACTCTTATCTTACCAGAAAAAAACAGCTTATACACGAAGTTAGACATTGTCATTCAAATGAACAATAAATTGAGTCTCTAATTGTTTACATTTATTTTTACTAATGTATAAAATACGCTATAGAATGTCGAATTTACAAGAATATGTTTGTAATTTACCATTTTTGGAGTTACCTACGTCACATAAACGTGTACGAGTATTTGCTCATGCTATAATCAAAACATAGTACCTACCGAAAAAAAGCAACGTTATTATTAGGTACTTTGTTTGTGCAATATGCAATGCATATTTAAAAACAAAGTCATTCATTCATTAATTCAATGCAACACGAAAGTTACCTCTTACCTACATGTATCCTAGGTACCTACTCGTAATGTAGGCACGAGGTTAAATAAAAACATTAAAATGTATGCAAGGTACCTACGTCATTTTTGCGTTACTATTAAGAACAGGAATTCCCTCGGTTCACCAAGGAGCAGTTCATGACAGCCTTCGTTACCCTTCTGCCACTGACGACGACGACTGCGACTGGTCTGGTGACGTGATATGATTAAATCTTGTTATCCACATTGTAATCCACACTCCTTTTTTTATACATTAGAACAACCTGTATATTAGCAGCTCCTGAGGTAATAAAAAACCGGCCAAGAGCATGTCGGCTCATGCTAGGGTTCCGTACTTTTCGGATATCTCTGAAAATATTGACTTTAGAAAAAAACTTTGTTTGAAAATCTCTTATTTTTTTCAAAGACCTCTTCAACGATGCACTGCACACTATAGGATTACAGCAAATAAAAAAATCATTCCCACTTCACCAGGTTAGGCACCCGAATTTTTTTTTTCTATTTTTTATTTTACCACTTTGTCGGCATAATTAATATTATGTATATCTGTACCAAATTGCAGATTTATAGTACTAACGGCCACTGTGCTATGCTGCGGACAGACAGACGGACAGAACAAAACTATAAGGGTTCCTAGTGTACTACGGAACCCTAAAAAGGTACAATAGTATGAAACCTCATTTAAAGAGTAGCTTACATAAATACTCTACATTTATCAGTTCCCTTAATTCCTTAAGGGTTAAGGAACCTACCATTTAAACTGGTCTTTGTCCAGAACTTGCTCCATAACATACACAATCAATCAGAAATATCTGCCAAAAGTGAAACACGTGTCGTTAAGGGGTTCCGTTCTGATCTTTATCAGCAGTTCCACCTACTCACATTAAAATGCATAAATGATAATGCTTGATGTTTAAATGATAATACAGAATCCTAAGGTTCCTAAGGAAACACCCCATCAGAACTGGTATTTGACAATACCATGACATTACACGACCATCTTCATTGCTTAAAATGCATAACCAGTTACACACATCATACAAAACACCAAAGTATTCCGAAGTTCCGTTCTAGCCTTCATCGGCAGTTCCACTTCCCTAAGTAATTACTTATGCGTGTGGATGCATTAGGAGGTAAATGTAAATCGCCACTTCAATCCCTTTTTCGACTCTTGTGACACCCGCGGGAAGAATTGGGGTGGTGACAAATGTATTCTTACAGCCGTCACCACACGGTATTTGTGTACACAACTGTAAGGATTACTTACTCACTCTTTACGTCCTGCTTAATATAGACTCTGAAACAACCAGTAATATGTCAAACGTTTATCTACCAAAAGAAACATCTCAGAAGATGAGAGAAATTGTCTCAGTTCAGTGGATAAAAATCTAAATGGTACACTACTTATACTATAAACGACTAGTATTAAAACTCTAAATGTCATACGAATAAATTTAGAGTTTATCAGTTTTCATATTTTTATTTCAAAAATAATTTACTTTCAATATAGAATGTACTGAGAAGATGCGGCATATACTTTCTTACCAAGAAATCGTGGCCGCAGAAATCGCAGTGGCGATGAGCACAGATTTTATTCCACAAATCAACCATTAATTAAAGACTCGTATCACTTTGAATTTGTATACCTACTAATATAACAAACATATTCTATCTTTCTTATTATTATTATAACTAAATCGACATTCTATCGTTTTGACTTCTAGCCGTCACATGTGTTTTCAAATGACGTATTTTATTGCCAGAGTATAGAAAATAAACTCCATTACACCAAATCGTATCCGTAAACTTTTTTCATTTTTAATCGTTTTTGCGAATGTAACTTATACGTGTTCGGTAGTATTGAGTTTTATTCAGAATCAGTTGTTATAGTTTTCTTGTGTTCCGTCATAAAAATAACAAGAAACTTAAATAAATGATGGGGTTCGAAAGAATTTCTTCGTTCTGATTTTCCCTACTTATTTAAAGATACTTTGAGAACTGGCATCCCTTGACGTGTATGTATATGATTTTATGTCATTTTCAATGTCAAAAAGAGCTGTCAACGGGAGCGATTTGGCGTGCGTCCGACCTCGAGGAGGCGCTCGCGCCATCTGAGTCAAAAGAGAATTTTGACTCGTGTCGCCATTTGTATGGAGAATATACGTAATTTTAAATTAAGGATTAAATTTCTCCGTTGTCTTTATGAGGAAAAATATGAATATGCCCTGATGCACTAATTCAGTTATCTGGCTTTTAAATTAAGATGAATATTTTATGCCCGTAAAAGAAAAATATGCATTGCGTCGTGTTCGAAAAATATGCAATTTTTTCAATTTTCGGTACATTTAGAGCCGATTTCTAGGAAATCCATGTAAATATAAAATATAATGTCAATTGGAGCCTCTGTACCGGTTCTTTCTGAATAAGGTCATGTAAGAAATGTGTTTGTAGAGTTATATTTACTTAACAAATTCTTTGTTCGAAAATAGGTCTAAAACGACAAAATCGGGAATCCGACCCTTAAGTTTAAATCCATTCGGAAACACCAGTCGGAAAAATATGAAAAAATCATGGTTCATGAATATTAATTAGGCTTACAGAATACTTCGAAATAAAACATTTTTGAATATAACATTTCTGCCCAGGCGTTTTCGAATAACTACGGAACCCTACACTGAGCATGGTCCGACATGCTCTTGGCCGGTTTTTTTATTTTATTTAGAGTTAGCTCCAGTTAATTATGATCCCAAAATATTTTTTTGTAGATTTATCTGCAAATAAGAATCTGATAGTCACAACGTACTAACTAATAACTTACCTCGATATTCGTTTTGGAAATTAGGTACCTGTACATTACAGGCCGAATTTTCCGGATACCTATTACCTAATATATTATGTATTTGGCGATTGAGAGATTTCGGCACTGCCAGTGCAAAAAGTTTAGCAAAACTTAAGCCAAGAAGACATAAAAGATTATCATCCACCTGACAAGTTTTGTAAAAGTTTTACACACCCCGTCCAGTATTCTATTTCGAAATTTGAAAATATACTTAAAATTTACCTACTTATTTAACAGACAAATAACCCTAGCAGTTAACTAGAACCCAGTTTCATTAGATTATCATTTATTATCATTTAATTTCACGGTTTATGTACTTACATGTTATCGATACCTACGCGAGTATGTATGCATGCTATGGATGCAGTCTACTGAGTAATCGTAGTTATGTATCGACGTTCATTATAAGAAGAAGGATATTACAACTACCTTATACACGTAATGTAGGTATGTATAAGTGCTACTAGTGAGACTCGAATATCAATCAAAACGAAATAAAAAGAAACAGAATCCCTGTTTATTAAATTAGAAAGTTAGGAAATAAGTAGTTACATACCTACATGGATGTACTACCTAAAGTACCTAAATAAATTATTTTCACGACAACTTTTACAATGTAATGTACCACTCTATCAACATAATTTACGAGTAAAGCAATAAAAGATTGATAAATATTTAAATACATGGGCTAAATAAGCTTAAATGCTTAAGACTTTTGGAATAGTGGTCAAAATCTGATCAGAACACGTCAATTACAATTAGTCGTTCGCCGAATTAGGCGCATTAATGCGGTCGCCGAATTAAACTAGGAGGTTTCCAGGCAACCTACACTGTTTGCATGTGGCGATCGACCAAAGTGTTCTTTCCGCTCCCTCTAATGCATAAGACAAACGAAAATGCATTTCAAATTTGAACCTTAATAAAAGTCAATAGAGTTCAAAACCAAAGTGGCCATATATGGCTTCGTATGCATTAGAGGGTTAACTAATGCTAACATGAAACCGTTGTCAAGGACGACGAAAATCCGCTCTCACGCAACACACAAAACATCCTAATTGGCTAAACACGTTGAAAAGCGAAAGCCGGGCATCGGCTCACCATCGACACTAATCTGTACGATCCAGAGATAGCACCATATCCATACTGAACAGTCATAAGCATCTTTAAACTTCATATAAACATACGTCCTTCTAGTTGTGAGGAACAGTAGTGATGTGAAACAATAGAGCTCGTTCCGCTGGCGGGTCTTGCGCAGCCTCTTCATTCCCGTCACTTACATACTGCATTGCCTCCCTACCAGTTTAAATACGACCTTAAAACACCTGTAACAAGTATGCTCACATGCAGAGCTTTATACTGACTTGCCAGAGGCGAGAGCTGGTCATACAGGAATGAGAGTCCGGCATTGCGCGCGTGCCTAGGAAACCCTATTGCACTAGCGAATTATAGTAATTGATGAGTGGAATGCTAGGGATAGCAACTATTGCATTTATCTGCACTACTTACTACAGCTTTCATGTCTTTAAGTAATTTGCAATTACATGGAGGAAGTTTATGGAGAAGTTAGAAAATAATTAAAAATCGTGGCTGTGAATAAAACAGAAGGTGCTGTAGCAGTACTATGACTCTGCAAGTATTAGGTTTTTCTCGATACGTCATCAGGCCATCGCGCTCGCTGCAATATACTCGTATCAGTGTGAGCACGATACGAGTAGAATGCATTACATATCGAGTAAAACCTGATGTATACTTTACGTTCGACGTTCCAAAGTTACAACTCGGCTATAGGTAATTAGGTACCTACAACTTTTCTCTAATCGAAGTTTCTGGTTCCTGCCCAATGATTTTTGATAATTGGTGCATCGATATTTGCCTCTAATGGCAACAGTTACCTAATAGTTAATACTATAGGTATCTACTAGAGACATTAAAATGCAATTTTATCTGGCAGTGCGCAATGTCACTATAAAAAAATCGAATATAGCACCCAAATTAACGAGCTATTTATGTTTACGCCCATAAAAGTAACGTATATAAATGACTTCGTTACTAAATCAACTTTATAGTCCATTGTTGTAAATACAGTTGCAAATCGTGCGAGTATGTTTGGCTAAACAAATGAAGATAAACAACGGACTGGTCGACATTCGGACCCTGGGAAAATTGTGGATTTTGAGAATTGTATTCTTACATTTCCCGTTCAGTCATTTAACGGTGTTGGTGAGATTAACCTGACAGTTGACAGCGGTAAATATGTAGAGATAGACTTTATGTTATTTAGGTTGCTTAAGGTGCATACAGACCAAACGAGCATTCGCTATTCTAACCCCTTACTCTACGAAATTCGATCGGTACACAAAACGTGATTCGTTGATTTCGTAAAGTGGGGGATAGAACAGCGAATATTCGTTTGGTCTGAATGCACCTTTAGATTTTACTGTGCGTTTTACCTCGAGATTTTATGATGTTGATGAGGTATTTGAATACTTGCTAATATTCGCTTTAGTACTTAAGCACCTAAGTGATTGGATCTATACTCGTTATATCCTATCTGTGGGTTATAAAACTATCACTAACGATCAGGTTACGACCACCTGGTTTATGATTATTTTTTATGTCCGTAAGTATCTATGTACCTATACGAAATATTTACAGTCATTCAAAAATGTAAGTCGGAAAGCTATTCAATATGCTGCTAGTCAATGGACCGTTAAATTCATTCAAATTAAATAAAAACGTTCTCATTACAAGTTATCAAATCATAGACAATCAATAGCCATATACCGGAAGCCCGAACATTATGGGAATCCCTGTTTCCGTTTTGGTTTCCGATGACGACTACCGCATGATTATCGGGATACGTTCGTATTCGTAGGACACTGTTACGTAAAAAATGCGTAAATACAAATGCAAAAAAAAATGTTATATGGCATGGCGCAGGCAGAATACGTAGGTTGCCCTGAAAGTTTCGGGAATCGGAAAAAATACGCATTTTAATGAAATAAAAGTACTTTTATTGTTTTTCAAAGTATTCTCCTTTGTGTTTAATACACTTTTTCATTCTCTGAAACCAGTTTTTAAAACAGTGAAGTCTGAAGTGGGGGTTGACAAAATGGCCATTTTATAAGCGTCGACTGCTTCTTCCGCGGTCTGAAAACGCAGACCACGCAACCGATTCTTTATTTTCGGGAAAGTAAAAAAATCGTTGGGACTTAGGTCGGGGCTGTACGGAGGATGGTCCAGTAATTCGACGTTTTCGCCCTTCAGATAGTCGTCTGTTTTCTGAGCGGTGTGAGGGCATGGAGGCATTATCATGGTGTAGTATGATACGGCGGTTAGGGTTAGTTTTTCGCAGTTCAGCAAAAACAATAGGTAAACAAATAAACGCCTATATACCAATCGGCATTGACAGTTCTTCGATCTTCAAGAGCGATATTCGCCACGTGACCCGATTTGGAGACAAACGTGGCTACCATTTTTTTGATCGTGCTGCGAGAACGAACAACTTTTGTCGGCTTCGGTTCGTCTTCGTAAACCCAAACTCGAGATTGGTTTTTCGATTCAGGCTCATATGCGTAAATCCATGATTCGTCACCTGACACAATACTAAAAACGGCATTTGAGCTTCCTCCATTAAATCTTTTTAAAGTTTTGCGGCACCAATTGACACGTACCGTTTTCTGGTCGTCAGATAACAAGTGAGGAATCCACCGGGAGAATAACTTCCGCACGCCCAACTCTTGTTGTAAAATAACTTGTACCTGACTCATTCCAATGCTTAAAGTCTCCTGAATCTCCCGATATGTAACATGCCTATCTTCCTTTATCAGTTGGCGAACAACATCGATGTTTTGATCGGTAACGGCCGTTTTCGGTCGACCCTCACGTACGTCATCCGCAAGAGACACACGGCCACGTTGGAATTCCGAATACCACCTGTATATGGTCGTCTTTGAAGGTGCTTCACTACTAAAAGCAATAGTTAATCGGTCTCCACATTGTTTTTGTGTTAATCCACTTTTAAAGTCATAATAAATCATTGCTCTAAAACTTTCGCGGGACAGCTCCATTTTCACCAGCGACTCAACGACTTTAAAAAACAATTGAAAATCGGACATTGTTTTTTTTTTTCTAAGTGGCCAGTGTTTTCGAATAATGAGACTATGCTTGTAAGAAAGAGGTATAACACATGTCAAATATACGTTCCTAAGTATTAAATTCCCGAAATTTTCAGGGCATCCTACGTACAATAGCCTTTATGACTGTATACAGGGTGAAAATGAGTATAATGTCAAACTTGGAAGGTGTATTCCTGACCACATTTTGATACTAAAATGTCATATTACTGGATACGGCTTAGTTTCAGAAATAATTACATGTTTTCTTTCTTACTTCTTTTGACATCAAAAATGCTTGGGTATTTAAATCTAATGCTTGGGCAAATAGGCATAAAAATCATGATTCACTAACGTCATTAATCTCATACCTATCTTGTGCATATTTAGGTGAGGAGATAACAGTGTGGATTTACGGAGAACCGACTATGTTGGCAACAACAAACGTCTTCCCTACCTATATACCTCACTAAGGACTCAACAAGCATAATCTTTTGGCATAGTGGTTTCACGGAATGTCCGAATTTGAGTCCGGTTGTTCTGCCCTACACTACGTTAAAAAAATTAAATTTCGAAATTTCACTTTTATTTCACAATGTCGTTTGTTATAAAATTTCTCCAGCAGGTTCGGTAATTATAAACATAGATTGGTTTTTTTTTTCCGAGAAGACGCATTCTTTTATGCCAGATCTTCAGGTAACAAAACATTCTTAATACACTTATTGGCGTTATCTTGCAAATAGCTATGACATAAATATTACTTTTTTTATTACTTAAACGAATAGTCCGCGAGTCCTCAAGCGTAACTATGCTATTACTTCACACCGTAGTTTTGCAAGTCGTAATCTAAGTATATGATTAAATATAAGTCGTGCATCCACCTCATGATCATCATATGTCTTCGCGTACCTAAATACCTCTACATTCATGTGGTCAGATGATGTGATGACATGACATCATCAAGCAGCAATGTACGCACACACTGACATCACTTATCAGAAATCCCGTTTTTTAAGATCATCTGTGTCAGTCAGGTATTTTAAGATGCTTAATTTTAGATGATATCATTAATGACATACTTCAAATATTAATAATAGGAGAGGCCTACGTCTAGCAGTGGACTGAGTTAGGCTGATGATGATGATTCAAATATTAATTTTAGAACGAAGCAGCATTTACAACATTATTACCGACCCAACATTATTTAAAAATACCGGTTAATTTCTAAACCGTTATTTCACCTTTTGACAGCCGTGAATTTTCCATCTAGCGTACTCTCCGTGTCGCCAATTCGCCACCAACACCAAAACTACACCACGCAAATCAAGTAACTTCGAAATTCGTAATATTCGAGGATATGTCACTGTCATTCCAACGAAAGCGTCAATAGAGTGACAGACGAATCCTCGAAATTTGCGGATTTAGAAGTTCGCGGTAACCATAGCGGTAACAGAGCACGCAGACCTTGCATTAAGGTGCATTTAGACCAAACGAGCATTCGCTCATTCTGTCCCCCACTCTAAGAAATTAGTTCGTTACACAAAACGTAATTCGTCGGAATTACGTTGATTTCGTAGAGTGGGGGATAGAATGAGCGAATGCTCGTTTGGTCTAAAATTCTGCATTTAGAATTATAAAAACCGAAATCAGAACTTGGATTTTTTTATTCATCAGACTCTAAGCGAGGGTGAATACTGAATAGGATATTGATTGTCTGCCATATTACAATACGGTGGTCAAAAAGTTAAATGTCACCTATGTTACAAATATCGTCGCATGGTACCCACATCACAAGCTTTAACTGAGCTTACCGTGGGACTAGGTCGATTTGTGCTGTGTGAGATGTCCCAAGATATTTATTTAATTATACTGCTCAATATCACGAAATTGTCAGAATTCAGTGTATAAAACATAGAATAGAGACCAATTAATTATCATTTGCATACAATGAAATGGTTGCTTAATCATAATCTGAATTATTCAAGTGCATGTGCATTGTGCACTTGTGCACTCTATGTGCAGTCACGAGAATCCCCGATGAACTTGACTGCATATTAACTAGAGTCGTGAATCTCTAACCACGCACGCATGTGGCCATTTGACACATACTAACTAAAGGCATGTAATGCAACCACACATCATCAGCCCATATCAGTCCATTGCTGGGCAACGGCCTCTCCTTAGCCTATGGGTATGGACGCAAATAGAACGCGCTCATAGGAGGTAAATGCCTATAATCGCCACGCTGGGCAAGCGGGTTGGCGATCGCAGTAGTGTGTCCGCGATGATTTATGACTCATGACGCTGCTGACCATCAAGAATCCTTCGTGTCGAATCCCTTAGTCGACTCTTACGACACCCACGGGAAGAGTTGGGGTGGTGACAAATGTTTTCTTACTGCCGTCACCAAATGACAATGCAACCAGTGAAAAGGTATTTATTTGTAGGTACGTCATCGCATGTCAATAATCTTGAATAATAAATGTCTACAATTAATCAGCGACAAATAGTACCCACACATAATGCCTATAGCTGGTTTCATTGTAGGTTGAGGCCCTGAAATTGTCCAAATTTCCAATATTGAGTAGCGTGAAGGCAATACCGCCGCCAATGATGCGCGTACGCAGGCAGTATCTACGAGTATTACGTAGCTACATTGTTAGATGCGACTCGCACAAGAGAACTCAGTGGATAGATTTCTCTCAAGTTCAAAAGTTTCAAAACTCTCTCACACACAACGCTGGATCAAAAGTCTGTGGACTTATGATGATTCCGTTTATCGTATTATGTGTTACTTACACTAAAATACCATAAAACTTCACTACGAAGTACTACTACACTCGTATACTATAATTATGATATTAATAGTAGTCAGATCAGTCATACGAGTACGTGAAACAAAGCTTAAATGTATTGTTAGTACACATGTATTATTCAAGCTTTCCGAGAAGTCATTATTGATATACTTAAGCTTAAAAAGTTCCCCGTTTGAGGAGAGTTTTAATACCTATCGTTGCCTATCATGAACAACGCTGTAATCCAAAATAATACGCGCTTCCAATTGCAAATGTAGTGCTTCATTGTTAGAATTAAAATTACGACAAGGTGGTATCTTGAGATGCACCGTTGTTCATGATAAGCGTCGCTATGTACCTATCTGTTAATTTTAAACAAAAAGGTAAATAAAGGTCTGACGTGAAAATAGTGAAAAAATATTGATTACAGTGTACAAAAAATATTGACTACAGCTTTTGAGTGAGCTTTCGTTTTTAAATCCTGTAACACGTGGATATTACAGTATTATCCACGTGTTACAGGAGAATAATAAATAAATAATAATTAAATAAATAAACATTATAGAATGAAGATACGAAGACAGAATACGAGGACTGAAGATAGAATTAAACATTACAGGATGCTTTTGCTTAGTGCTAGCACCGCACCGTTGCTATTAGGTAATTTCGACGTTACCTACGCATCTATTTGTTTGCTTAACGACACGTACATATTTTTTTATTATTAGCATCAAAATCCAAGCCCGTATGTCCTCAAATAAGTCATGTCACCGCGATAGTAAACAATGACTTCACCACGACTTAACCCACTGCCACCAAAACAAGCAATTTTGCCAGCGATCAATCATAAATAATGTATTTCTGTGGTGATTGTTCATTACGAGTGTTAAACAGGTCAATGACTCTTGCGAAGTAATTTACTCAGTAGGTGCTTTCGGCCCACAAGCTGGTACCTTAACACGCTCGGGTATCTACCATCAAAATGGTATAAAATTTATGTTGTGACATTATCTATGCCAAGCCTGTAGTTTACTTTTTTTTGTTTTCTACTCTACTGACGGATGGTATACGTAATACGTATAATTATATGAGTAGGGCTCACTTGCTCGAGTTAGATATATGGAAAAATATTTGCAAAGATGGCAGTTCTAATGTTGATCCTTATCGTCCACTAAATACGTACTCGCAATACCTATTAATTACGCAAAAAATTAAATTTATTCGTGTGCATGTAAACTGTGTATGTAATATGTTGCGAATTTCATAATTAACTTATTGCAGTTACTTTAAGATTCGTTCGGCTTTCATCAGATATTGTTAAATTTACTAATAATTGATAATTTGAAAGCGCAACGATTGCACGTAGGAAGATTATGTTTTGAGAATTATACCTATTTCTACATTTCATTTTGTAACATGCGAGATGATGATATTAATAACCTACTAGATAACGCCTAAGATGTATATTTATATGAATAAACAGATACATTAGTTACTCACAGTTTAAACTAGATATTTTTTTATTATACCTACTAAGTTTTTTTTATATTTAGACTGGAAACTCATGTAACTTTTGGAAATCAAATACGACCAATCAATACATTTAATTTATGTAGAAAGATGCACCCAAGTTATAAACTGTGGAATGGCCCATTATAAACATATTCTTCATTCTTTGTAGTTCATATGATGCTTCTTTGCCGCCCTAATTAGCGCAGTAATTATCTTTTACATGCTTAGCCGTTTAAAAAATTGGAGGATCCCTGCTCCGTAGGCAATATCACTGCCGAATACCTAAGCTACGACGGCCGTTAAACAATGTATAAATATAATATTACATTATACGTACTTATAAGTACGTAATGTAGCTATTTATCATTATTCTTTGCCTGACTATAAGTCTAATAACTGCACTACACTGCACCCGCTCATTACTCATTATAGATAGCGAGATGTTTCGCAAACAGTGCGCTAAGGCACTTGTAAGCTCACCACTCTTAATCTAGTTTTATGAATAGTCTACAAATGTTGAGCAAGGTCAATATTTGCAATTGCGAATTACTATGGTAAACCAAACATCGTTTGAGGTAATGTTTACGTAGTTACCGTTACCACTCGCGTAATCCTTGTGATTTTTATTAAAGCGGTACCTATTAACTAGAAACCTCACGTCGTTTGAGGACTAAATAGGTGTTGGAATTTTACCTGCAATATTGCCTGAACTTTGTCAACATGCCAACTATTGAACAAGAAATTTAATAAAAACCAGTGATACGCCCCGGCTTCGTACGTGTACAAACCATAGTTTAATTAACGACAGTATACATAGTAATATAATATATCTCAAATATATAAAATAATAGTAGTTTATGTGACTGTACATAATGAAGGGCATTAAAACCCGAGTGTAGGTTTATGAAACGATCCGAAGGCGAGTTTCATATTCGGCTCGTTTCATAATAGCATCACACGAGTGTTTTAATGCCTAATTATGTACAGTTGCATACACTACTTTATCTACCCACATATCATAAGCTTCCATGATGCGTTCAGTAACCGCAAATTATGACCGGTATTGCAGGATTTTTCTTGGTCACTAAAAGTAATATTAATAAAATAAAACAGAAAATAAATGCGAAAATGCAGAAATTTATTTGGAACAATAATAATTATTATGGTGTCTATTTTTATGGTGGTCATAATGTGCGGTTATTGAACGCATCATGGACTGTTTATGATATTTAGGTAGATAAAATAAATAATAATACTGGTATTAAATTTTAAAGCCTTTCCCTTGAATTAGTCTATCTATTAAAAAAACCACATCAAAATCAATTGCGTAGTTATAAAGATAAATAAGTAACGTACACTACCTATACCTACTAGTAACGTAGTGTTTA
Source organism: Thaumatotibia leucotreta (assembly GCA_025490895.1). NCBI lineage: Eukaryota > Metazoa > Arthropoda > Insecta > Lepidoptera > Tortricidae > Thaumatotibia > Thaumatotibia leucotreta. The sequence continues at coordinate 6,581 of JALPQI010008511.1, read as the reverse complement.
TATTTTGTTTGACAATGTGATCTAACTGTTATGGTTAGTCTAAATAAAAGTGAAACAGCATAAAGTTATACTCAATACATGCGAACACTAAGCCAACTCGTGTCCCTACGTTCAAAATCTACAGTTATCATCGTTTTATAGCACAATTCATAACCAAAAAGAAGCGAGTGACCAAGAACGAGCAAGTTCAACGCTCCAGAGAACGGGTACCGTAACTCGAATGTGTCCATACTCGCGAGTGAGATATGATTGACGTAGTCATTCTAATCTCGATTCAAACAAAGCACATTAAATAATATTTAACAATAAATGATACAGTTTCTTTCAAGTTGGTGCTTTTAGAGAGAAAACTAGAAAAATATAAAGACTATCAAACACGCACCTATTTGCTTTTATTTTCTTCAAACACCTCGGGCAATATTCGTATTTCCGAATACTAAGTGAATGGTCGCTTGTTCATTCATTATTAGATTTATCATGTATCTCATGTATCTGTATTAAAACTTCGTACAAACTAAGTATTTTGTTAACAAAAAGGTAAGTACTTAGTTTGAAAATCTAATTCTGAATACACAAAAGATACCCGAAGCCCTAACCTACCTTCTGTTTTCATTTGTTCATCGATGTGCAAAACACCCTGTATAAAACTTCAACAAAACCGATAGTCCTAACGAAAGTTACTTTTATAATTAATTTATGGACTACTGTTTTAGAACTATGACGAGAAAAATATAAATGAGAAGGGACGTCAAGGATAAATAATCAACCCGCGTAAATTGTTCTATGTTCGACCTAAACATGAAATAATATAATTTTCCTACAAATTCACGGTCTACGGGCGGGTCAAAGATATTTAATTGGGCGCCACAGCAACAAACAGAGCGAGAACAAGACACATGAGCACTAAGAAGCTTTAATTAGACAGCTTCTTTGTCGGAGAACAAACTATTCCATACCCACATTTGCAAAAAAAGAATATGCGTGCGTGAGTTTGTTGATGAAAATCTTGAAGTTATCAATGTTATCATATAAGATTTCAATGTATTATTAAGCTTCTGCACCGTTATTCGAAACCTACATTAATATTTGAGAGAGGCAATCTTGTTTACTATGACGTGACGGTTGCTGATTTGACTATACTCTACTCTTTTTACCCCCTATATCAGTTTCCCGTTTTTGCCACCAGGGTAGGGATGCCCGCTCCCTCGTCATTGGTGTCTCGTTTACCGAGACGTACGGTTCAGTCACAAATTCCTGGAATTTGTAAGTGAAATATATTTTAAAGTCTTAACGGTTTTACCGTTCGAATATAAAAATTTGTTACTAATCTTATTTTATTTTGCAGAGTTTTGCAAAATAATAACGGACATATCTAGTGCATCAAGCACTAGCTCATCGTCCGATTCAAGACTATACCTACTCCGGCATGGGAGCCGAAGGCGGCGTAACGATGCCATAGAAGGTTAGCGGTATCCAGATCTGTATTAGTGACATGTTGCAATCCATGAGTAATGTACCTTTCTCAGGCAAATAAGAAGATGAATTAGAGGGCAACTTGAGCAGCGAGATATATACAAGGCTTGAGAAATTTGAACCCACTGTTCTTAAAGAAAATGGTTTTACACTAAAGTTGCATTTAACGATGTTTTAGAAGAAACATCCGTTCCAAAATACTCGCCCGCTCATGTTGACCTTATAATCTCTGTTCAACATTTTGATTCCGAAAACTGGACAAGCGTCCGATATTCTGAGGTACATAAGCTTTGCTGCTCCCAACCGGCCTTTGTAGGCCTCGAGACAAATGACTAATTAAAGAATTTATGTTTTTGACGCATTAATAGCATGGTCTCGTACTGCTGATGAGCTGTCCTTTCAGCCGTTAGAAAATAAAATCAGGTCTTTTTATGGAGGGTAGTTTTCATAAGATCCCTAATGATGCTTTAACGACAAACTGGTCTTAAAATAGGTACGAGTGATAATCGTGAGAGTTTAAATCAATATATCTGTAATGATTGCAACTAACATCTCGTCACCGCGCTGACCTTATCCGACAAAGACGAGATTGTATCCCCCGCTGCCTAAGTGTCAAAGAGTCCATAAGAAAGATACCCCGAGCTCACATAACTTTTATTGGAAAAACACGGTGAAATTTCCTAAACTTTTTGGCCGGTCTGACCGCCAACCCAAAATAAGCCTGCTGCGCAAGCAAGTGCTAATCTATGTCGTGATGCTCAAAAAAGGCCCACGCAGGGCATTTATGACCAGTCTAACTGCTTTATAAATATGCTTAGACCTTTCTTACAAAAATTTTGGCCGGTCTGACCGCCAACTCAAAATAAGCCTGCTGCGCAAGCAAGTGCTAATGTGTATTAATGCTCACAAAAGGGCCTATGCAGGTATTTTATGACTAGTCTAACTGCTTTATGAATACACCTAGACCTTTATTACAAATACTTTTTGGCCGGTCTGACCGCCAACCCAAAATAAGCCTGCTGCGTAAGCAAGTGCTAATCTATGTAGTAATGCTCAAAAAGGGCCAACACAAGGTATTTATGACCAATCTAACTGCTTTATGAATATGACTAGACTCGTCTTACAAAAACTTTTGGCCGGACTCACCGCCAAACCAAAATAAGCCTGCTGCGCAAGCATGTGCTAATCTGTGTAGTTATTCCTAAAAAGGGCCCACGCAGGGCATTTATGACCAGTGTAACTGCTTCATGAATATGCCTTGACCTTTCTTACAAAAACTTTGTCGTTGGTCTGAACGCCAACCCAAAATAAGCCTGCGGCGCAAGCAAGTGCCGATCTGGGTAGTAATGCTCAAAAAGGGCCCACACAGGGTATATGACGAGTCAAGCTGCTTTATGAATATACCTCGACTTTTCTTAAAATTGCCTGCGCAAGGCAATTATAACTTTTTACCAATGGGCTGGCGCGATCCCTTTCGCCCATCCAGAATAATTGCAAATAGCCAAGGTCAAGGAAAGCCTCGCCAGCGTAGCCTGGGCCCGAGACCCCAAGGCCCCAATGCCTATAAAATCACTACCCGACTAGGTCAAAACTTCCCACGCAGGGACTTTAATTAAAAGAGGAAATTCTGACTACAACAGTTTTCGAGCGGGTCAGTTTTTATTTTTATTTTTTGGAAAGATGAGAATCATTAAATATTCCACGCTCACTATTAAAATTGATTAAATCGTTTCGAAATTCGTTTTAGTTTCGTAGCATTGCCAAATGCAGGAAACAATTCAAATAATTATTGAGATGGGCGTGCTATATATTACACTCCTAGTTTTTGTCTCGCTGATGTTCCTAATCCCAAAAAGCGACTGATCTTAACGTCCAATATTCAAATCTTAATTCTATACTTACCGATCGTAAAGTTCAAATTGGTGAAAATTTCACCGAATTTCAGGGTTCATTCAGCCCTCAGATTTGCTAGTAAAATGGATCTGTCTATTTCCATCTGCCTGTCGCAGCCAGCGAGTCTGAATTTGTTTCAAAGTCTGATTTTCAACAACTGCATAGGACCTGCTTGCCTTAAGGTCATTTCTGACCAATTGGGTTGCCCAGACCTTTCGAGTTTTAGTTAATTTAGACTTTTTTCTCCTAGCAAATCAGAACCTCGGCCTTTATCACGAAAAGCCTTCAAAACGGTGCAAATTCTAGAACATTTGGGCTGGCAGGTCAATCATGTTAAGTCTATCCTTACCCCTCGGAGGGCCATAGAATACCTGGAAAATTGTTGGTATCCTCATGCCAACAAAAAGTACTTCCCATTAAAGAAATGTTTGGCCCTGAAAATAAATGCCGTTTTTGAAGCGAAAATCCGCTTGTACAAACGAAATTCAAAGCATTGTGGACTCCCTAAACTTTGTCCGCTTTCCAGTACTCCGTGGCCATTTCAATCACAGAGCCCTGTTAGCATTTGGTGCGAGTCCCCTTCACCAGTCCATAGATTGTTGGTTCCCTATATGTACTAATGGAAGCGCTGCTCGAACTATCATTGTGGATAAACAATGAAAATATAAAATGATGGGGGCAATAAAGAGATAGGACAAGAAGAGTCAAGTCTCCATTCAAATCAAAGAGAAATGCTCGCGATCCTAAATGCCCTAAAATGTTGTTGCCATTACCTAACAAACTCTTCCATGATAATACAAAGCGACGACAAGTCTGTAGTTGCCTTCCTGAGGAACGAAGGGGGAACTCTGTCACCCTCCCTAATGAATCTATGCTACAAGGTATTTCATCTAATAGACCAGACATAGACATTAATTTACTAATTCACTATCTCCCCGGTAAGTTCGATTGCGAAGCAGACCGCCTGTCTCGCCTGCCTGTCGTTTCAGAGTGAAATCTCCCTTCTCCTACCCATAATAACAGTGAAAATATTCTCGAAATGGGACACGCCGGAAGTACACCTCGTGTCGGCAAGGGCGTATGAAGTGCCTAATTATGTATCACTGAACGCGGCAGATCGCCAAGCCCAGTTTCATAATGCATTCAGTCGAACGTGGCGTTACCAGCTAGCCTGGATATTCCCACCACCATTCTTAATACCTCAAGTATTAGCACACGCAATGACTACAACTCTAAGAATTTACCTGATCGTAGCCCCCCTGTGGCCGATAGTTTTTTGGAGAGCTGATCTCAAAAATCGAGCCCTTGCCCCACCATTCACAATACTTGTACTTACTCTAGATCAGGCCCTGATAGACACAGCCTCAGGTCATCCCCCGTCCCAAGCTCAGGAGTTGATGCTAGAAGCAGGATAATGTGGGGATGGATAGAAAGCATAGAAAATTGGTCCCAGCAACAAAATAATTTATTACTTCTAGCTGGCGAAAATCATCGTTAAAAACTTATAAACACCCTTAGTATAAGTGGTGCTTATGGTCGTGTGGTCGTTAATGTGAATACACCCTCAGCAGCCGATTTTGCTAGATAAATAATTGACCTGCATCAAAAAGTAAGCTTGTCCTATTCGACCATTTAAGTGTACAAATCTGCGATTGCTACCTTAACAGACCCTAATTATCAGGTCAACCTAGCGTCAAATACGCTTGTAAAATATTCATGAAAGGCTATTTCCATTGAAACTTCAAAAGTAAACAACGTAAAGACGTACCTATACGGGATACCGGTACCTTAGTAGAATTGCTTAAAAAAGGTGATACTCATCAATGAAAATAGCTTTTAGGAATGTTCAAAACCTGCCTATCTTATTGTTGTTTGTTCAGGTCCTAGGATATATGACCTTAATTTACTATCTGTTAATAAAAACGATTGTATGTATCTTATACATCAATTCCTGGGCCAATTTCTGGGTCAAAAACTGATTGTGCCTCTTAAATTATTAACGTAATTGTAAATGTTAATACTTAATTTACTACGTTTTGTTAAGTACATTAAAAGAGCACGTTGCAAGAATCTAATTTTAGTTATGTATAGTTTTAGTTAAATGTGTAAAATTACCAATACCAAACAGGGTTCATGTGAACTATTATTATACAATAAGACCTTGTGTAACACATGATTATATACAATAAATGAATTATGAATTAAATACAGTCAGGCTAGAATTTAACTCAAAATCAGGAAACCCTATTATTTAATTCATTGAATTAAAAACGGTTATTTGTTTGCATTTAACTCAAAACCGAAAATATATGGACTTGGACCCTATATTATTTGGTATGGTGACATTTGTAAGTCTGACAATGACGCGGGCATCCAAGCTAGTCCGGGTAGCTAGTGCATCCTGCAGTAGCTTCGAAAATTTTGGTACAAATCCTTCCGTTGCATGAAATCTTAGCTCGCGATAACTGACGCTCACAAAACACTTTTTCTAACGTTTGCTGTAGAGAAACTCGACAATCAGCACCCGTCTTAGCTGTAACTGAATGTTTTACTCCCGTTGATTATTCAATTTGAAAAATAATTGTAAGAAGATCTTATATATTAGGAGCAAAGGGTACCTAATCAATAAAAAAAATTATACATTGTTAATTGATTTATTTATAATAAATTACAATACAACATGATTCAAAAATCCAATGTTACATTGGGTCATTTTTGACTTACTACCAGTTAATTATTACAATTGAGTTTGGTCGGTTGTAGATACATAATTACATATGTAACAATGTATTCAGGTTTAATACAAGCCTAGATTAAGTTGAAATAAGCTTGTTTTTCAGTATTATTGTATGCTAAAGTTGTTTTTCAATAAACAGTATTATTGTATATTATGTGTTTTAATCCATATATCATAATATAAAAGAACATTTTTATTCTTATCACACACGAATGTGACTGTAACTTTACCAGTTACCTAATTGTTTCACATGATTCACATTGGTGTCTTGCCACCAGGCGATAACAGACAGGTCTCAAATATTAATGTAGGTTTCGAATAACGGTGCAGAAGCTTAATAGCAGTGTTTTACCCTACAATAAAACACATATTAAGCGAAACACCTTATTCGAAACCTACACTTTATAATCCTGCCTGGCGGTAAAAATGCAATGTTCCACTCTCACAGTTACTTTTCACTAACTCACTACAAATCTTA